>PVIA01018370.1:0-12993 GCA_004024845.1 Tonatia bakeri
TTTTGTACAGGCCTAGATAGTAATTGTTTTAGGTTTTATGGGTTATAGAGTTGCAGCCACTGAACTATGCTGTATGTTGCAATGGCAGCCATGTAAATGTGTGGTAGGTAAATGAATGAGCATGGTTGTATTCTACTAAAATTTATTTCCAGCCCTGGCTGGTGTGGCTTAGTGGATTGAGCCCCGGCCTGTGAACCAAAGGGTTGCCAGTTCAATTCCCAGTCAGGGCACATGCCTGGGTTGTAAGCAAGGTCCCCAGTAGGGGTGCTTGAGAGGAAACCACACATTGATGTTTCTCTCCCTTTCTCCTTCCCTTCCCCTCTCTAAAAATAAAATCTTTCAAACAATTTATTTCCATAAACAGAAGGCACCTGGACTTGGCCTACAGGCTTACCCCTGTCTTAGCTTACTGATCCTCAGTGAGGTTTCAGGATCAGCAGTGGGAGGATCCCCTGGGAACTTGGTAAAGAAGCAAATTCTCCCCTGAGACCTATTCAACCAGAAGCTCTGGGGCTGGGGCTCAGCGTTTGAGCCCCAGGAGATCCTGTTGCACAAAGAAGGTGGAGAACCTCTGCTCTAGATCCTTAGTCCCCACACATGGATGGACATCGGAATCCCCTGGGCCCCACCGGAGCCCCTGAGTCAGAAATTCAGCAGGGAAATGCGGAGTGAGGTGGGGAAACTGAACGTGTATGTCTTCGTATGTTTTCAGGTTCTTTTCCCAGCCACAGCTGAGAACAGTGACAGTGAGTGGTCAATGAGTTTATTAGATCCAGGGCCCTACTTGGGTTTTAAGGTTTTAAAGCATGAGTGTAAAAAAGAGTTAATGTCCACAAATCAATGGAATTTCTCTGTCCTGAGTGACCAAATTATAAAGATATGCATAAAGGTGGAATTAGGTTCATATTAGGAATGTAAAAATAATAGCATCCTTCATTCAAAGGCCCTTTGCCCAGAAACTAAAAGTGCATTTAATAAATCTCATTAACCAAATTCCCTTGGTGACTTCACCCTGGGCTGAGTTGGTTAGACTAATGCTCCCTCCTCCTCCTTTCCCACTAAGTAGGAAAACTGACATAAAGTAATTTACACAGGCTAATACACTGCAGTTCTTACTACAAAGGGTGTTATTCATGCAAAGAGAAATAATTAAATTAGGTGGCCATATTTCTTTTCCTTTTGGCTAATCCCCCCTCTCTACCCTCCCAAATATTCCCCACCCCCAACAAACAATAAATGTGTGAACATATTATAAGCATAGGAAAGGAAAACATGAAAATTTATTAAATGTCTGTTCACTTGGCCTCAATTAAGGTCTTAGACTCAATTATTTATGCCTTATAGTTTTGGGCTTGTTTTATTTCATTCAGAGCAAGTGATCAAAGGGCTTTGGGCTTAGGTTTTCAGGCTTTTCTCCCCTTCAAAAATGGTATTATTAATTAGTTGGCAAAATGAAAAGTTCTTTTATAGTAGGAGATGACTAATGGGATTCAGTAAGTAGTTTTTGGGTCTGCCCCAAGAGAAGAAAAAAAGCAAATAAAAATTCTGAACATGGAAAAATAGCAGCTTGCCAGTGTGCCTTCTTAAATTTCACTTTGAACACTCCATGAGTTTGAACAGGCAACTAAATAAAAAACAAAACAGTAACTCAGGCCCAAGTTAATTAAGCAGCTGCCGGCAGCTCTCAGGCCAGGAGGACTAGGAAATAAAGCCAAGACCCTGGAAACTGGTTGGCGACATCTTATTAAGAGTCACAAAGTGCATCATGACTTTCAGATCAAAAGGGGAGGGAAGAGGAACTTCTCCAAACAATTGTGAATCTCTTTCCAAAGTATCCTTCTTGAAACATCTCATATTCATTCTTTTTTTCTTGTAAACTCAATGATTATGAGGGGCTATGAAATTTAAAATATATAGTATGTAAGGGGGTACCCCCCAGTAAACCCTGGGATTTATTTATAAAATAGTGTGTATTTATTCTTACATGTTTAAACTTAAGTCATCTTCAAAGTACTCTCCATTTGATGCAATACATCTATTGAGACATTTGTTTCCACTGCTCAAGGTTGATTTTGATACCTTTTGGTGCTTCTGCCATTTTTTGTTTCACCTCTTACACATCGGCAAAATGTTTCCCTTTGAGGACTTTTTTCATCCTTGGAAATAAGAAAACTGTCTCGGGGCAAGATCAGGTGAATAGGGAAGGTGGGGGCCATGGGGGTCATGCCATTTTTGGTCAAAAACTCAGCACAGTGTGGGGGTGTGGACAGGTGTGCCTGTAAATCACCCATCATGAAATGGGCAAAGGCCTCGTATGTATATGAGACAAAAACTAAAAATTGCTATCCATGGAGAAAAGGTGCTCACTTTTGCAAATGAAGGTGGTGATTGTGAATCTCTCCCAGTAGAATATTTCTGAGAAAGTTTTCCTATAGTGGAGATATTCTCACTTAATATTTAGTGCAGCTGCCTTTAAACAGCTGAACTGCTTACAAATAATGCTAGCTCCTGGCTAAGGCCCGTGAACAGGATGGGTAAATGTCTGTGAGTAAATGATTGAAGTGCCGCCCACAGTTTTTCTCTTCGAGAACCAAGTATATATATGTTATGTTACATGTTATGTGATCTATATATCTATACCTATACCTATACCTATATCTATACCTATATCTATATCATCTATATCTATACCTATACCTATACCTATATCTATATCTATATCTGTATCTGTATCTGTATCTGTATCTATATCTATACTTGGTTCTAAGTGCTTCACATAATTGAAACGATTCATTCCTCATTAGAACCCTTTGGGGGAGATGCCATTTTTCTCAATAGATAAGCAAATTTAAGAGCAGAAAAAGTAATTTGCCCTAAGATGACACAGCTGAGTAGTAAGCTAGCAGAGATTTGAACTCAGATTCATTCAAGTCTTGTCCACCAGACATTTCTTCCCCTGCCCAATGTCCACACAGCTGGGTAGATAAAAACTGAGTAGCTATTATTAATGGTAAATGATAAGTACAACTTTCAAATGTACATCTTCATTAACTTTTAATTACCCCAGTTTCCTTCGTAAGTTCTAAATGTTAAGTTGAAAATAGTTGAAATTAATACAGTAAGACCTTGTATACTTGAGTGCTGGTATTTAATTTTTTTTTTTTACTGAAGAAATGCAACATTTCTCTTAATCAATTCTCTTGGGACCTAGAGACAGAATGTTGGTTAAGACAGTGGACTTTGAGCGGAGAGAAATCCAGATTCTGTCACTTGTAAACTACATAACCTGGGACAGTTGAGTCTGCATGTTAGTGAAGTGGGGGTGTAATGGTGTCTACTTCATGAGGATTTTGGGAGGGCAATAATGTATGAAGAACATTGGCCTATTTCTGGCACATAGTAGGCATTCAGCAAATTTTATTTTTGCCTTCTGCTTTCCTTCTGACCTTGTTCATCACTATTTCTTAGCTCCTTTGTGATAAACATGGCAGAGAGGCACACTCTGCTTGTCAAGTTCAAACAATATCCCAGTATACATACATCTATATATACGTGTGTGTGTGTGTGTGCAAATGAAACTGTTTTTAGCTTATCTGCATATAAAAAGTGCTGTTATGTAACTGCTTTCTGCCATTTTTTGAGAGTCTCTCTCTGAATATTTCCTCTTCTAGTATTTCTGCCAGCAAGACAAAGAGACTAAGGAGACCACAGCCAAAATACAAAACCAAATAAAATTAAACACTGGGGAAGGCAGTACACATGGGTCAAAAATAGCAAGAAAGGGTCCTGGTCATCTGAGAGCCCCTAAAATCACCTTGAAGACTTTTTAAAAAAAGAATAAAATGCACATTTTGAATTAAGAATGCAGGGGAAACTTGCCCACTGGGCAGGTACTGAGCCAGCACACTTCCCAAGGGCATTGTGGAGATGCTGGGGGAGTATCACTGGCAGGTGAGCCAGGCCTCCAGCTTTTCATGCTCTGGGACTTTCTCCTCCCAGCCCCTGGCTGCACTGCCCACCAGTACCTGCCAGGTCGCAGGAACGCAGAGCAGCTCAGCTCTGCTTAGCAGTACCTTTTGAGATACGGCCAGGTGTGTTCAAAGACCCGCCTATGTGCAGGGTCTCACAAATGGTCTTGTTACCATTACCCACGTGCTCACTCCTCCATGGAGCTTTGCCCTGGTCTTCAGTAGGAGGCCCAGGATGGTTTCAAGTTTGCAGTGACACAGTTTTCTTTAGAGTTAGGGAGCGGTGACAGCAATACGGTGAGTCATCAGTCTTCATGTTACCAGCTGCTGTGCATAGAGCATCAGCAGGTGGGGCTTCCAGCATTTTCTATACATGACCAAATTCCACGTAGAACATACATTATCATCATCTTCACTCTACACATGAATAAAGAGGCTTGAGAGGTTGGGTTACTTTTCAAGAGGGACAAGTAGCCCGTAATCAGTATAGCTGCTGATTACCCCTTGGCCTGTGCCTTCTTTTTCTCTTTTTCCTTGCCTTTTTTTTTTTTTTTTAAAGGAAAAACACTAAATCCCAAAGAGGAAAGCAGAGGTGTGGATACATAGCGGTCCTACCTGCAAGTGGCTCACAGTTTTTCCTCAAGGTCCTTCCTGGCTTGACATGTCAGAGAGAAGCTTCCATGCAGAGTGTTGGTTTCCGGCCATGAACAACAGGCAAGATGGTGCCTGCTGCCATCATCCTGGGTATGGTGAGTGTCGTGCGGGCCAGTGTGAGACCTGCACGGCATTTCCCTGGGTGTTGTGTGGGTGGCATGCAGAAGCTTGGGCCCCACTGTGAGGAAGGGAAATACTGATGTCTTCAGGCCCGTTTTATCATCAAGGTCGAACATTTGGACAATAGAATGGTGAGGCCTCTCCCCCGAGATGGTGAAAAAGGAAACAAAAGCAAATCCAAAGTGCCAAGGAGCCTCTACCAGCCAGGGATTCCCTTTGAGGAGCTCTCTCTCATTTCTGCTCATTACAGAACCACCTTAACATGAAAGTTTCCGCCCCTGAAACAAATGAGAGAGCAGCACCTCCCAGAGCAGGGGCTATTGGGATAGCAAAGCCTAAGCCATTGACCAGGCCTCCCCCAGCTTACTAAAACCTGGTAAAGGCAGCCTTGGGGGACCAAGAGCAAGGACGGGAGAGGCATCTAGCAGGTATCACTTAATAGTCTGTGAAAGGCTAAAACAAATGATGTTATTCTGAGACATTCAAGAAGTATGTTGTCGTGTCCAAAGAGCCACCACAGGTAATTATGGGGTTCAGTGACACCTACACAGGAGTCTCACCCGCCCAGTGCAGCGGTGCACGCAGTAGGTCTGCACCCCCTGCCTGTTCTGTAGTCTACACCTGCACATGGCCCATGCCTCACCATCAGGAGACCGGGAGGCCCTCAGTGTGGCAGTGCTCTGGGGAAGCTCCGCGTCCTTGCTGCCTTGCACAGGGACTTGGGCACGTTGGTTGTTGAATTGAATGGAATCGACTAAGCCCACCAGATCCCTTCTTGTTATAGTTTCCCACCCAGCCCAGAGTCCCAGACCTGATAAATCATTAACCTAAGAAACCCTCCTCAGTGCTCCTGGTGAGCCCATTACTGATTTCTCAGAAAGTTTACCTGGGGGAGGGGAGACCACTCGGCACCCTGTCCACATAGCCTTGAGCTCTGGTGTGTGACAAAGGCTCCGGACCATTACCCACCCAGTATGCAATACCTCTTCTGAAGTTCCCGTGACAAGGTCCCTCTGCACTCAGACTCCACCCTCTGTCAGGTGTCTGCCACTCCGCTATGTCCCACCACTGGGCAGGCCTGGCTGGGTGAGGAGTGGGGATTTCTGATTAACCTTAAGCAAACACAGGAGATTCTGTCTGAGGTGTGTGACTTGCTTCCTCAGTAGCCTCACTGCAGAGCTGAAGCTACATGATACTTCTCAACAACATTTGTTCAGATGGGCCCTTGTCACTGGAGGACGGAGGTGCGACCTGGGCAGCAGACCCCGCCCCTCCCTTCAGTGCTTGGCAGTCCTCTCCATTCACTGCCTCTGTGTAGCTTCTTTAGAAGAGGCTGAAAGGGCATCTGGGAAAGGGGGTGTGGGGGGGATCCTTATGGACTGTGCAAACCTCAGCTTTCCTGATCACCCTTGTACTGCTTTTGAGAACCTGGAATGGAGGAGCTCCGTTGCATTGTTTTGTTGTCCCTCTGCCAGTGACATTTAGCACCCTTCTGTGATGGCACACGAGGACCTCAGTTCCCGCCAAGTCAGTGGAAGAGGAGTGGAAGGTGACAAAACTTAGGAAAAGAAACTGAGTTTGGACATACTGAATTAAGATTTGTTTGCAAACATGGCATGCAGGCGTGTACTGCCACACTGCCTGTGTGCTGAGCGTGTGTACGTGCATGCAGGCTGCAGGCAGGTGTGTGGGCTGTGCATGCGACGTCATCGCCCGTGACTCACTGTGCACCTGCCGTACCCTAGGCCAGGGGCTCAGAGTCAAGTTGCAATCCACAGTCACCTCAGTGTGTGTCAGACAAGCAAAAAGAGTCTCCGACATGGCCGGGGGGAGTGAGGCTTGACTGGGAGCGTGCAGGGAGTTCAGGTAAGGGGAAGAAGCAGCTCGGGAAGAAGCAGCTTGAGGTGAGGCAGGCGGGGGTGGAGCGTGAGCAGGGGCACTGGGGCTGGGCCTCAGTGGGACGCACCCAGACAGATGGGCCCTGGGGGGACTGGATTGGCCAGCAAGCCTGGGTCTTGGCCACCTGGGCACTGTCTTGGTGCCCTTTTTAGAATCCCAGAGACTGACCTGGAAGGTGCTCCAGTGGTAACAGTGCCACCCCTCTTGCTTTTGGGAAGGGAGGCTGGACGGGCAGTCCCTGAGAACCAAGGCTCTGTGGTCCAACAGACCCCATGTTGGCTCCTGGCCCAGCCTCCTGCAGGCCATGAAACTGTGTTCACTTCCTCTCTGTGGGCCTACTGTCCTGCCACATAATGGGCGCATCACTGATCTGCCCCAGAGCATGGTGGTGACGATGAAATGAGGTGACTCATGTGAAGTGTTCATTTTATAGTGCGCCTGGTAATGACTCCACAAACCGTCGTTACTGTTATCACTGTTAATTTACTGAGAGGCATAAGTGGTTGCACCGGTTACACTGGTCCTTGGAAGGTTTAGCATGGTTTTAGGAAGTTATTTTGCAGTAGATGTTTGCCACTGGGGACTGGGCTCATGCCACACATGATGGTCTAGTACAGTGCTTCACTTGCCTCATAGGAGACCATGAGCATTAAAGAGGTACCATGTGGGAGGGCTTAGCTGCCAGCCAAGGACAAGTAGGTGCTGGGTACATGGATTACTTGTTAGTCCATCTTTGGACAAGAAGACAGAATCACTCTGGCCCCAGGTGCAGCAGCATTTGTGTGGAAAATGGGGTCTTGCATTTAGAAGGTTGCTTCACAGCCTAATTGGAGACAGAGCCCACAAAGGCAACAAATCTAAATGAGCTGATCCACTGCCTGAGGAGCCTTCGACCCTGCATAGCCCCCAGAATGCTAGGTAAACACCTGTCTCCTGGAGACAGCAGACTTCTCTGGAAGGGGGCCCCGAAGGCTGCTGCTCAGACCCGCCAGAGCCTGTGTGTCAGCGAGTCCTTGAGACTCAACCCGTGGAGGGAGGAAGACAGGTGACTGTCCCGTCGTGTGGCTGCCCACACTGCGCCGGACCTGCTGCAGCCACATCCACCCCTCTGCAGTTGTTAATAATGACTACCTGCTGCGTGTATAAATATGCCAGGCAGTGAGCTAAAGTACTTCACATGTCCTTTCAGTTCATCGTCCCAATGACCTAGTGACATTGGGCCTACTATTGTATGTGGGGCTGAAAGAGGCAACAGGACCTAAGTCCACAGAGGTAGAAAGTGGTGGAGCCAGGTCTGAGCTCCCGCTCCGGAGTTCACCCCAGGACCCAGGCCAGAAAAGCCAGGTAACAAACTGAGGAAGGAGGTAGGAACCTGGGTGACTTCAGAGCTGATGTGTCCATGCCACATGACCGTCTGGAATGGGGACATGGCACAAGCAAGAGTAGAGGGAGGAACCTGAGAGGACAGATCTGCAGTCAACTCCCTACAGGCCTCTGTTCCCCACACTGCAGCGGGGCCACTGGGCCAGGAGCTCTGGAATCAGGCAAACCTCTGCCCTGCTGCTTCCTGGCCCAATGACACTGGGCAGGTCCCTTTACTTCTCTGAGCCTCAGTGTGATCCTGGGTGGAAGGAAGTGGTGTTACTACCTGCTGCTTCAAGTGCATCAGAGAGGATTAAATGAGAGAAGATGCGTAAAACAGGGTCTGCCACATAGTGAATGCTCAATGAGAGCGTGCCAGACGACCCCCTCCTAATAGGAAGGGCCCTGGCTGGCCACTGAGCGAAGACCACCGGAATCATCCACTTTGGCCTCTCCCCTGGGACTGGACAGAGACCCAAGGCACTTATTAATATACTAACGCTGCGCTGGCACCAGAACGCCTGTGTGCAAATGCCGTCTCCACCACTCACTGCCTGTGTGATCTTGAGCAAGTTACTGGCAATTTCTGAGCCTTGGTCTCCTTATCTATAATAAGGGGATAGGAATTTTATCTACACTGCAGGGTTGATGTGAAGATTAAATGAGGTAAAGCAATTGGCAAAGCACTTAGAACATACAAAATGCCCAATAAATGCAATATATGTTGAATTAAAAAAGATGAAGTTAAACTAGTATTTATGCAGAGTCTTCTCTGTGTCAGATGCAGCACCAGAAGCCGGAGACACTGTGATAGTGAAACTGGCCTGGGGCCTCAGCGAAGCCCCCAGGAGGTCACAGAATCCAGCGAGGAAGGCCCACAGATTGGAAACGAAGAAATAAACTACGAACTGCAATGTGGTCTGGGGAAGGGATAATCATGGTTCGGTGATATGGCTCACAGGTGGGCCCTGCTTTGTGCAGTCAAGGAAGGCGTGAAGCCCGGAATCTTCTGCATACTGCAGTTCCCCTCCTGGAAATTCACGATGTTCATTAGCATGTTAAAGACTGAGAAATATTCGTAAGGAAGTAAAGAAATCCATTTAATTTTGTTTAACCGACATTTTTCCAACTTGTTCTGACTGCAGACTGTTTTTCCCTGCAGAAGACCTTTTAATTATCTTTTTAAAATTAGTGTTCTGTTAAACCCATTTCAGAGACTGAACTAAGCTAATATTTCTCTGTAATTAGCTGTTTGCTGCAGCCCCAAGAAAGCATCTTTCATTTGCTTATTTTTTAGACCATAATGACAATACTTCCGGTGACAAATGTGTTCACAGGTGTCCCATTCATCCTGTGTTTCTTAGTGCTATTGATTTCTTCTCTCTCTCTGATCTCCTTTCTTGGTACATTTCTTTATGTCTCTTTGTCAGCAAACTAGTTTTTACTCTGTCTTTTTGCAGAGGAGTGGAAAAAAAAAAGATCCCTTTCAAGGGGCGATGAATTCAGGTGAGTTATGCGGCAGGCATCAAAGTGTGGGGACTTGACGGCATTTTCCTGGAGCCAGTTCGGGGCATCTGCACCTGTGTTGAGAGCAAATGTCCTGTTTAGAATTCAGAAGTGACATTGAGGCCAGCATGCCAGCTGGCAGTGAGATCCTGGGCATTCCCTGATCGGCACCAGCAGGGAAGAGGAGAGAGAAGAAACCTGCAGAGCTGTAACCCTGCGTCAGCCTCCAAAATAAATGAGGCTAATGTGTTGACGCTGAATCTCAGAGCAGAGCATGGAGCAGGCCAAGGATGACCTTGCAGCACAAGAAAATGACTTTCTGCACAAAATGTTCCATACCTCAACCTTGAGGGGGAGCCAGGAATGCTGCCATTGTGTCTGCCAGGACTTAATGAAACACAAATGTTTCCTGAAATAGCAAATACTTCATGAACTCGGGGATCGGATAGACCTACACGTGTATCCTGACCCTGGCATCACACTAGCTCTGTGACCTCCCTTACCCACCCTAAGCCTCGGTTTCCTCATCCATGAAGTGGGATATTGCCACAAGCCTTGTGTGAAGATTCATTTAAGGGAAGATGGCAGTAGTGCAATGACAGGCACTTAGTAGGGAATTTTAAAATGTCTTCTGCCTCCCCCATTCCTTGTGAATTGCACTCAGCTGTTAATACCATAGGATGACCATTTCAGTAGATTCATCCTATCTGAGATCTGGGGCCTGCGGGGAGGGCAGTGGTGGGGAAGGAAAAAGGAGGGAAGACTGCAGGAACCCGGTGGTCCCAGGGCCGCACATGCTGGCTGCAAGCAGTGAAGAGGGGGGCCCTTGGAGGTACGTGGCAAAGTAGAGGGATGCAGAGAGGAGCACAGGAGAGCTCCTGGGACTGCTTAGGTTCCCAGGCTCTGCTGCTCAGAGCAAGATGAGGGCCAGCAGTGAACAGTGAGAGCTGGCGGCCAGGTATGTGACTTGCACATGTGGCCACTTGGTCAACCGCAATGCTTTGTCTTTCTCCTCCTGAGAATGCAGGGAGTACTGGCATAGAGACGTGAACAAGACAGGGCTTGAAGAGATCTGATTCCTCATTTCACAGGTAGAGAAACCGAGGTATGGGAGAACTGCCTTACTCAGCAAGACAGTGTCATTTAAAAACCCTGGTCCCTAACTCTCAGTCCCCTCCTCCCACTAGACGATGAGAAATAGCCCTGGGCAGGGAAAGCTTCCTACTTAGCTTTTGTCTGGGGGCTAGGAATGGCTTGGTACCTGGCATAATGCACGATGACAGGCAGCATATTCGAACCCAATATTAGGGTCATCTAAGGACGTCATCTAGGAGTCATTTCTCATTCTCCACCTGTGCTCCTTTTTCTTTTTCCTTTTTTGAACATGATGATGGCATAATGACCATTTCATGACCATGAAGATACCTTTATGATAGGGCCAAACACCAAGGAGGCGGGCCACCAAAGGCACCATAGCAGTCTGGGCTGTCAACTCCAGGCTCGTTTTCCATAAGAAGAAAGTCTCTGTTTGACTGTGTTAGTGTGTGTGTGCCTGCCTGGGTGCAGTACAGTGTTAGACAAGCCTGGCTTGAAATCCCAGCTGTATTAATTTTTCTCCAGAATTTCCATTTTTGATAGCGATGTAAATAATAATTGCTATGAACTAGATACTTTGTGTCAGAAGTCATGCTACCTACTTTATACACATTGTAGAGCAGGCGTGGCCTCCACTGTGGAGACGACAGAACTGAGGGGGCAAGTTACTGCGTAAGCAGCATTCAGCCCAGGGTGACGGGCTCTGGGTGTCTGTGTTCTTACAACACAGGCATCCATGCACGGTGGATGCAGGAGTGTCTGTCTCAAGTTATGTAAACCCGAGAACCAGATGGGACATAGGAGGCACTCATTAAATAGCAGCTACTGTAATAATTCTTAGGTAAAGTTTTGTTTCTTGGTCTTTATTTTATGGTTTTGCTTGTTTGATTTATGAGGCCTAGAAAAAATCTGTGGGCAAAAAGGGAGCAATCACAAGAGACAAAGAAAAAGGATTAGGACAGGAGGGAATTTTTCCTTTGCTGTCTCTGGTGGTGGCCAATTATTTATAGATAATTGGAAGCTAGTATGTTCTACTGGAGGTCACTCAGAGGAGATGTGCTCCCATCCACATGTGCTAGTAACTCAACTGGGTGGCTATTGGCAGAGTGCTCCCAGTGGACCTTGGGTCTCACCTGGGTGTCTCTGAGGACGCCTTCCTGCTACTTCTCTGATAATGTGGAGCTTGCTTGTACAGAATGGGCACACCCCCACCCCTAGAATACTTATTTCCATGAGGTTTTCAGTCATTTCAGGGTGCTACATGTTAATTCAAGGCATGTTAAATTAATAAATTACATAGTATGTATTCAAGAGATATGTTAATTTCAAGGCCACTACTCATGACGGTGTTAATTTTAGCACCTTAAAACCATATCATTTTTTCCTTAAGCCATGTACTGCAGTTACTTCTAAAAATTCTTTTTAAGACATTAGAAGTAAGGAAAACTCACAGATGAAATCAAAGTATCAATAACCCTGAAATTTGACTTCCTTTCCAAATTATGTTTTGTTCCTGCTGCTGTGAAAAATGAGTCAGGATTTGCTGTCTGGCAGCAACACAAGGTGCCTAGGAGCTTCCAGGATGAAGGGAGAGCAGCCCGAATTACATATGCGTTCTGAGGCATGGTGCGGACCGCTTTTGTGACCCTGGCAGCTGTCCTGATAAAGGCTGCATCCTGTACAGCTCTGGCCCACTTTACATTCCGAGAGGCCCAGGCTCCCAGGCTGTCAGCAGTGGGAACAATTGTGAGGAAGACTCAGAGGCAGTCTCCGGGAAGATACCCAAGCCGGAGATCGCAGGGCATTGCTGTTACCTTCCCAGCACCCAGCCCTACGTGCCTGTCAGCACCCGGAGCAGGGTCCAGAGTATTTAGGAAAATATAGGGAAGAACTTTCTAACGAACAGCCGCTTACAGGAGTGACCTCATCATCGTAAGAAGGCAAGTGGAGGTCTGGTAACCTAGGTGGAGGCTGGCCTTGGTGAATGTCATCTTTACTTCTCTCCAGACTCTTGGCTAAGAGTGCAGGCTGTTTGCCTTGCTAAACCCCAGTCTTCATGTGGATTTCATTAGCTTTTCCATTAACATTCTATTTCTGGCTTAGAGAAATCCAGGGAACACTATTTTGCTTAGTTGCTATGTCTCTTTAGTTTCCTGGGACTTGTCAGTTTCTTAGTCTTTCTTGACTTTAGTGATCTTGACAATCTTGAGGATTAATAGCCAGGTACCCTGTGAAGTCCCCTAGTTGGAGTTCTTCCAGTGTTTTTCTCACTATTAGACTGTGTTCTGGATTTTTGACAGAACACAGAAGGGTGAAGTCGTGTATCTAGACACGCAGCATTCACGTGGTGACAGTGGTGAAGCTAACCTTCATCACCTGGTTAAGGACC
>PVIA01018371.1:0-12998 GCA_004024845.1 Tonatia bakeri
TTATATTATTTTATTGTCCTTTTCTTTCCATCACCAACATGAAACACAATTTTAGTACTTTACAAAGTTAATAGGTGTGAGACTAGGAGTAGAGAATAACAAAGACAGTTTAGTTGTTGAATCTGGAAGTCAAGTGCAGTCTCCACATAGTCTGGTCCAGCAGTCTTCCTGTATATGTTTTAAATTGTTCCTTGGCAAAATAATATGCCATGAATCTTTAGAGTCACTCTTAAATCATTAAAACCTCAGACTGCTTATTGCATAAATACTAATGTTTTGTTCTAAAGCAGAGAGACTCAGAACAGTTAAACAAACTACCCAAGGTCATTCCGATAGTACCTCTCACTGAATCCCTTTCTTGCATTTGAATATTTCTGATCAACTGCACATCTGCTCTTTCTAAGATGTGATAAATAATATATATTTTTATTTTCCCAACAACAACAGCCTTCTACAAGCTTTACTGCATGGACAGTGGTAAAAACAACCATATTGGAGCAGGCAGTTCTGGTGTCCATTTCTGTACATCTTTTTCCTGTTCTGAATTGTGTCCTGAGCTCTTTCCATCCAACTCAGGAAGAACAAACTAGGGTCAAACTTCTAGGATGATTACTCTAAGATATTTCTTTGCAAATTTTTCTATTTCCTTCAAACTCCTAGTTAAACTCCTCATTTGTTAGTAACTCCTGACCATATTTAGGAAGTAGAAGATTACCAGTTTTTACTTGAGTGACTCATACATTGGCCTGTTGCCGTATCTCTCCCACCTCCCCAAATTGAATTGTAATATTATTCTCTATACTCTGTTTACATAAGAGACTTATAGACCAAAGTTATGACTACCTTAACCCTTCATTTCCAAAGACTTTATTTTCTCTGCATATTGTAAAATCACTTTATTGAGGTATGATTGACACATAAAAAGTTGAACATATTTAGTGTGTACTACTTGACTAGTATGTAGTTAAGTATATACTTGTGAAATCAGTACAATCTTTGCTATAAACATATCCATCATTTCCAAAAGTTTCCTCTCTTCAACTATTATTATTATTGTAATGAGAACACAACATAAGATCTATACTCTTAGCAATTTTTAAGTATGCAGTATAGTACTAATTATAGGCTCTGTAAAATAATAATTACTTTTTAACCTCCCCATTTCCTTTCCCCTTTTATTTCTTTGATATCAATAGGAAATAAATCATTAATGTGTTATAATTTTATTCCACATACTACTTTTATTTTTATTAGCCTAATTGAGATCACAATTAAAAAATTTATTTCACATATGTTTGATATTTCAAACAACTATTTCGCAAAGGTTTGGTTAGTATTCATTCTACAAATATTGAAATTGGGACTTATCAAGGTTGAGTAATTTGCCTAAGATTTCACTTGAACTGAGCAAATTGTTTAAAGTATTACTTAATCATGAATGTTTGAATTTTAACTATTTGCCTTTGTAGGAGTGATTAAATTTTGCAGATATTAAACTGATCACTTTTCATTTTCTTTTTTCATCATGTTTTCTTGTAACCTCTATCTCTCTGAAGTTACTGACAGAAGGCAGGGGAGAACTGGATCTCTAGGCAATAGCTCTCATTTATCACATCAAAGGCTAATGCTGGAGGGTTAAGGTGAGGTTTCCACATATTGACAACTAGGCCATGAGGCTCATTCTTTGTTAAATGGTGAGAAAGATGTAAAGTAATGGTTTTCAATGGGCAGAATAGTTCTCTGTTGTGTTGGATTGAAAACATAGACTGCTTAACCTCTGACTCCCCAAAATGCCACTTGCTTCTTCTATTCGGCTTGTACTTAGAAAACTGAACAGCCCCTACATATTTCCAAAGTGCTTTGTGAGTGGAATCAATGGAAGATGGAACCCCCATCAACAGTTGTAGAGGAGGTAGAAGAATTATGAAAGAGAAGTGTGCTCCTTCTGGTTACTAAGTAATTGTGCATTGGCAAAGCCTGAGGAATGAAAGAACTTCAGTTGTTTAGAGCTCTGATTTCTGCTTCCTGTACTTTGATCTGGAGAGGACCAACTGTGGTAAGTGGATAAAGGTAACACACTGAGCAGAAGGTCTTTTTACCCCTCTCCCCATTTGGCACTCTGGAGGCTACCTTGTATCAATCAGGGATGTAGCTACATCAGAGTCATCTAGGAGTACAGTGTGGGTAGGCAAGGGAGGTGTAGAAGTTTAACCTTTCCAGGATACTTTAGTGTTTACATGTTGCTGTTGGATCCAAGAATTGTGCAGCCCTCCAAAAGAAGTGTAAAGGCAGGTGGGTTGAGGTCAGAGGTCTCAAATGGGTGACTGGCAAAGGTGATCTTGCAGCATAGGCTGTGTTGGAACCACTGCCATGGAATTGGAAGCAGAATGATGTAGAGAGTTGTTAGTTCTATGTGACAAGAAAGAGCTAATGTGAGTCAAAGTCAGCTAGAGAGAACTTCTGGGACTCCTTGGCAAAGGTACCAAACTGAGACAAACTAGATGGTTAAAGATTCAAATCATAGATGTTAGCAGACAAGGAGAAGCCAGATCGACAGTGGCCAAGAAGACAAAGAACTCTGCGACAAAGGACCCTGGCCCCTCTTCCCCACCAGTAGTTAATGAAGATCACATTCCTCGGAGAAGAATTGGAGAGAAGCGGAAGAGAAGTCTTAGTTTTTGGATTTCACCAACCTTATAACTAAGTAAGGGTAAAATTACTCCCCTCCCGCAATGATTATTTACTGAAGGCTCTTGATGAAGACACAATAAATTATTGAAAAATGAAGTTGTATTTTCTCTATAGCATGTGATCTACAGTGTGAGTTAAATTGCACCCCGCTATACACTTTAAATATTTTTAGAATCAGTCCTTTCTATCCCACCGCCCAAAATGGGTCTGTGAAAGTGGAGTCTGAGGTTTCAGTTTATAATGAAAACATGCTTCTTAGTGTTGACTTACTGTGTTGATGACTGTTATTTTAAGAGTACGGAATAAATAAAAGGAAAAATATATTAACCATTTATAATTAATTTCTTATGATTAGAAGGTATCTTAAGGAATGAAAAAATAGCACTTAATATGAAGAAGAAAACAAAGATATAAACGAGAGATTAAAATAAAGAACAGACCACTGAGAAAAGGACTTTGAGTGAGACTTACGGTTCTGCAGAGCTTGAGGCGTTGGTAGAAAACAGGACAAGGAGAAGCAGCAGGAAACGTGACTGAGGAAGTCTTCCTTTCCCCATAGTGAGGGGCATAACTCAAAGACGATGACACTTGCCTTCAGCCAGATCTTTGATATCTCCCAAATTTACCAGGCTTTATATGGCTGCTACTTGCAAACAAGCCCCACCCTTAGGATTCAAAATAGAGTTCAGAGTTGGGCATGGATTCGCTAAAAGGGTAATTGCTCTCAGTGATTGCTTCATTACCCTCAGGGCTGCATACTTGCTTTCCAAGGGAAGAAAAGAGAGTAGTTTTGTTTTAAAGTTCCTGGTTCTTTCAAAGTGTGAAATAGAACAGTGGAAGAAAAACCTGATGGTGATAGAATAAGGTCTGCAGGAAGTGAATTTTTTCCCTTTATTTAAAACGTTGAATCTGGAAAAAAAATACAATTTTTGCACAGCTGGCACATTTTTAGCAATTTTTAATTTAAATATAATTTACATAAGATAAAAGTCACCATATTAAAGTGTACAATTAGGTTATTTTTAGTATATTCATGGTGTGATACAACCATCATCACTATCTAATTATTGAACATTTCATTGCCTCCAAAACAAATGTGCTTGCTTCCAGTTCCTTCCTCTGTCAGCCCCTGACAGCCAGTAATCTATTTTCTGTCTCTATGGGTTTGTCTCTCTGGATATTTCATATAAATAAATGGCATAATACCACATGTGGCCTTTTGTGTCTGATTTCTTTCACTTAGCATTGTATTTTCAAGGTTGATCTATGTTGTGGCATGTATCGGTATTTTATATGAGCAACAATTATTTCATTGTATGACTGTACCATATTTTGTTTATTCATCAATTGATAAAACATGTAGCTTGTTTTCACTCTTTGGCTATAATAAATAACTCTGCTATGAAGAGTTGAGTAAAATTTTTTGTGCGAATATATGTTTTTGATTCTCTTGGGTATATAAATAGAAGTGGAATTGCTAGGTCATATGGAAACTCTTGTTTAAAATTTTGAGGAACTGCTAAACTGTTTTCCACAGCAGCTGCAGATTTTTACATTGCCACCTGCAATGGTATGAGGTTTCTAATTTTTCCACATTTTTGCCAACATTTGCCATTCTCTGTTATTTTGTTTCATTACACCAAATGTAGTAGAAATGAAGTGGTTTTGATTTTGTCTCTCTTTTATTAATTATGTTTAGCATATTTTATGAGCTTATTGGCCATTTGTATATATTTTTTAGAGAGACTTCTGTTCAGTTCCTTCACCATATTTTAATTCAGTTGTCTTCTTATTGTTGAGTTGTAAGAGCTTTTTATATGTTCTGGGTACTAGATACATATTAGATAAATGGTTTGTAAATATTCTCTCATTATATGGTTTGTTTTTCTCTATTGATATCATTCTTTGGTCCACAAACATTTTTAATTTTGATAAAGTAACATTTATCATTTTTTTCTTTGGCTGTTTGTGTTTTGTGTCATATTTAAGAAATTATTGCCCTAAGTCACAAAGATTTATGCTTATGTTTCTTCCTAAGAGTTTTATCATGTCAGCTCTTACATTTAACTCTAGGATCTATTGGAAGTTAATTTTTGTATATTGCTTAAGTTAGGGGCCCAACTTCCTTCTTTTGTATGTGGATATTCAGCTGTCTTAGAACCATTTGTTGAAAAGACTATTCTTTCCTTATTGGACATTCTTGGCTCCTTGTTGAAAATTAGTTGACTATAGATACATGATTTTACTTATGAACCCTCAATTCTATTCTATTGATCTATACATCCACCTTTGCCAGTGCCATACAATCTTGACTACCTATTGTTTTATAGGAAGTTTTAAAATAAGGAAGTGTGAATCTTCTTTCTTTGTCCTTTTCAATATTGTATTGCTTCAATTTCACTAGGTACAATCTGTCTATTCAGATTCTCTGATTTGTCCTGATTCAGTTTTGGAAGATTATATGTTTTTTGTAATTTATCCATTTTGTCCAGATTGTCCATTTATTGGCATATAGTTGTTCATAATATTTTCTCAAAATCTTTTGTATTTCTTTAGTGTCAGTTGTTATTTTGCCTTTTTCATTTCTGATTTTATTTATTTGGGTCCTCTCTCTTTTTTTCTTGATGAGTCTGGTTAATGGTTTGTCAATCTTGTTTACCTTTACAAAGAAGCAGCTTTTGATTTGTGAATCTTTTGTATCATTTTTTAAGACTATTTAATTTATTTCTGCTCTGATCTTTATTATTTCCTTCCTTCTACTCACTTTGGGCTTTGTTTGTTGTTCTTTTTCAAGTTCCATTAAGTGTAAAGTTAATTATTTATTTTAGTTATTTTTTGTTTTTTTTTTTGAGATAAACCCGTAATGCTATGAATTTCCCTTTTAGGATTTCTTTACCAATGTGCCAGAAATTTTGGATGGTTGTGTCCTCCTTTTCATTCATTTCAAGGTATCTTTTGATTTCTTCCTTGGTCTTGTTTTTCACCCATTCATTGTTAAATAACATGTTATTTAGCTCCCATGTCTTTGTGTGTTTTTCAGTGTTCTTCTTGTGATTGATTTCCAGTTTCATTACATTATGTTCAGAGGAGATGCTTGATATGATTTCAATCATCTTAAATTTACTGAGACTTGTTTTGTGTCCTAACATGTAGTCTATCCTAGAAAACCTTTTACGTGCACTTGAAAAGTATGTATATTCTGCTGTTTTGGGATGAAATGCTCTGAAGATATCAATAAATGCATTAGATCTCATGTTTCATTTAAGGCTGTTGTCTCCCTGTTAATTTTCTGCATGAAATATCTATCCATTGAAGTCAATGGGGTGTTAAAATCCCCAAGTATACTGCATTTCTGTTGATCTTTCCCTTTATGTCCATCAAGATTTGCTTCACATATTTAGGTGCTCCAATATTAGGTGTGTCAATGTTTACTAGGATTATATTCTCTTGTTGGATTGTTCCATTTATCATTATGTGGTGTCCTTATTTGTCTCTTACTATATACAACCTTGGTTTGAAAGTCTATTTTGTTGGATGTAAGTACAGCTACCCCAGCTTTTTTTTCTTTCCATTTGTGTGAAATATCTTTTTCAATCCCTATACTTTTAGTCTGTGTATATCTTTTGATGTGCAATGTATGTCTTGGAGGCAATACACACACACACACATACACACACACATATATATACACATATATGTATACACATATAATATATACATATATATACATGTATACATGTGTGTTTTTTCCTATCCATTTTGCTATTCTTTTGCTATGTCTTTTGGTTGGAGCATTTAAGCCATTTACATGTAAGGTGATTATTGATACACATGTATTTAGTGTCATTTTATTGTTGGACTGTTTTCCTCTTTTTTTTCTTCTTCTTCTTCATGTTAAAGCAAGACCTTTAACATTTGTTGCAGTACTGGTTTGGTGTTAACAAACTCCTTTACATTTTTCTTGTCTGGGAAGCTCCTTATTTCTCCTTCAATTTTAAATGATATCTTGGTGCTGAGGAGAGTTGCCTTGGTTGTAGGTTCTTGCTTTCATCACCTTGAAGATTTCGTGCCACTGCCTTCTGGCCTGAAATGCGTCTAATGAGTAATCAGATGACAGTCTAATTGGTGTTCCTTTGTATGTAACTACCTGCTTCTCTCTTTTGGCTTTTAGGATTCTCTCCATGTCTTTAAGTCTTGCCATTTTAATTATGATGTGCCTTAGTATAGGCCTTTTTGTGTCCAAATGTTTGGGACTCTCTGAGCTTCCTGGACTTGTCTTTTTCCTTCACCAGATTAGGGAAGTTTTTGGTCATTATTTCTTCAAATAGTTTCTTGATCACTTGCTTGCTCTCCTCTCCTTCTGGTATTCCCATGATGTAGATGTTTTTATGCTTCACGCTGTCTAAAGTGTTTCTTGAGCTCTTCTCATTTTTTAAAAATTCTTTTTTCTTTGTGTTTCTTTGCCTCAATTTTTTTCTGCCTTGTCTTCCAAATCACCAATTTGATCCTCTGCTTCATCTAACTTACTGTTTATTCCTTCCAATGTATTAACAATTTCAGATATTGCATTCTTTCCTTCTGACTGGTTCCTTCTTTGTGGTTTCTATGTCATTTTTCTATTCTGCTGAGTATCCTTATAATCATTACTCTAAACTCTATCTGATAAATTGCTTGCCTTCATTTTATCTAGCTCTTCTTCTGGAGAATTTCTTGCTCTTTCGTTTGGGTTTGTTTATTTGTTTTCTAATTTTGACTGCTTCTTTTATTTGTTTCTATGTATTTTGTAGATCTGCAAAGACTCTGGTGTAGGCCTTTGTCAGGTGCTGCTTATGACTGGCCCTGGTCAACCTGTTTGAAGCTATCAGTGATCCGTAGTGTGTGGTTCCCTTGCTAGGCCTGTTTGTGTGCAGAAGGAACCAGACCATGCACCAAGACCAACTATTACCAGCACCCACCCAGGTGAGGGTCAGCTGAAGTCTTATACAGCTCCCAGAGATCTGCTGAAGTTGTTAAGATAATCAATGATATAGCCTGAAGCTTTAATCAGCAGACTGGCTTAAGCTCCATAGGGTGGGGCAAAGTACTTTCTCCTGGCAGGCTATTGCTTCCCCTCAGGCTGATGCCATTCAGAGAGGAGTGCTCTGCCTGAGAAAGATGGCTTCTGCAGTATGGGATGCTTCAGCACAGGGATCCTGGCAGTTGTTCTTTCAGTTCCCTCCCCAGACCCACCAACTCAGCCTCTTCTCAAGTGTCTCTAGCCTACTCTGCCTTCCCTCTGTCAGAGCCCAGGGAAGTGGCTGCAAATGAAATTTTGTGTGTTGGCCCTTTAAGAGGCTCTCTGGGTGTCCAGCTTTCTTTCCATGGCAGATAGAAACCATGCTGCTTTGACAGCTGGATGTTATCCGGCTGGGTTCCTTTCTGGCTCTGGTGCTGTAGTCTGGAGAGCCTAGCTTGGGATTTAGACCCCACACTTCTCAGGTGAAACTCCCTGGCCACTGAAATATCCCTCCAAAACTTCAGCTTCTACCTATGGGAGCCCAGCCAGCCTTCTTGTACCTCCTCCACACTCCCTACCAGTCTTGTTGTGGTGAAGTGGGTTTTTCTGTGCTGTCATGGTCATAAGACTTCTCTCCAGCTAGTGTTCAGTTTGTCATTAAGGATGATTTTTCTACAATTAATTGTAATTCCAGATTGGTCCTGGGAGGAGGTTAGTGTAGCTTCCACTTTTCTGCCATCTTGAATGTCCTACTCTAAACAATTTGATAAAGACATTTCCCTTTTTGTTTTCAATTTTTTTAATGCCTGATGCCAAGAAGAAATTTACTTTTATATTCAGCTGCTCAGTGCCAGTGAAGAGAGAATTTTGGAGCCATGTGTTATCCAAGTGTACTGATTATGAAAGTCTTTTGCATGGTTTGTATATTAACAGACTTTGAGTAATCAGATCATTTACTGGACATGACAAGTTTTATTTTTGTTAGATTAAATATAACTTGGCAAGATTTTCTTAGGCAACACTTTGTTCAACAATAACTTGAGTCATTGCAAAACTTTTGACTTCAATGTCTTGAATTTTAATGTCTTGAATTTGGTGCCTTGTCAATTCTGATTCTTAAATTTTAAAAGAAAAATACTTGAGAATATTAAGTGAAAAGCATAAAGATATTTCTCACACTCTTTTATATTTTTAAAATGACTAAGAAGAAAGGTATTTAATAATACTGCTTTGTATCAAATAGTAATCACTCTGGCTGGCATGGCTCAGTGGTTGAGTGCTGGCCTAAGAACCAAAGGGTTGTGGGTTCAATTCCCAGTCAGGTTACTTTCCTGGATTGCAGGCCAGGTTCCCAGTAAGAAGTATGTGAGAGACAACCACACATTAATGTTTCTTTCCGTCTTTTTCTCCCTCCCTTCCCCTCTCCAAAAAATAAATAAATAAAATCTTAAAAAAATACTAATTAAACATTCCTGAAAGCATGTACCAGAACAGATAAAAATCTATGAATCAACATTTTCACTCAAATGTGCATTGAAGTCCAGCAACTATAATGACACGGATTTATTTATTTTTATTATGAATTATTACATTGTTCTTATGACCACAGGAGAAGTGAACAAGAAAATTCTTCCTGGAGGACTTTAACAACAAGAAGAGATTCATTTTTTCTGAGATAAGCTATAAGTGTGGCAGAGTGCTAGAAGTGAAAAACTATACCTTATATCTCAGATTTTATATGTTTGTTTGTTTTTAGTTATAGGACAAGACATTTTTATTGCTGAATAAAACTATGTAGAAATACATAAAACACAATGAAATTTCTTGCTTTCTCCTTCATCCACCCAATCATTTGGGACCTTCTCATTTATTTGTTCTGATTTAAAAGACAAAGAAGAATGAACTAAGTAAACTGGGCAAGTGAGTGAAAATATATTATTTTATTTTATTTTTTTAAGGTTTTGTTTATTTCTTTGTTCTTTTTCAAAATATATTTTATTGATTATGTTATTATAGTTGTCTCATTTCCCTCCTCATTCCCCTCCACCCTGCACACCCTCTCCCACCCACATTTCCCCCTTTAGTTCATGTCCATGTGTCATAAGTTCTTCAGCTTCTACATTTCCCATACTATTCTTGCCCTCCCCCTGTCTATTTTCTACCTACCATATATGGTACTTATTCTCTGTACCTTTCCCCCCTCTCTCCTCCTCCCACTCTCCTGTTGCTAACCCTCCTTGTGATCTCCATTTCTGTGGTTCTGTTCCTGTTCTAGTTGTTTGCTTAGTTTCTTTTTGTTTTTGTTTTAGGTGTGGTTGTTAATAATTGTGAGTTTGCTGTCATTTTACTATACATATATTTTTTCTTCTTTTTCTTAGATAAGTCCCTTTAACATTTCATAAAATAAGGGCTTGGTGATGATAACTCCTTTAACTTGACCTTATCTGAGAAGCACTTTATCTGCCCTTCCATTCTAAATGAAAGCTTTGCTGGATAGAGCAATCTGGGATGTAGGTCTTTGCCTTTCATGACTTGGAATACTTCTTTCCAGCCCCTTCTTGCCTATAAGGTCTCTTTTGAGAAATCAGCTGACAGTCTGATGGGAACTCCTTTGTAGGTAACTGTCTCCTTATCTCTTGCTGTTTCTAGGATTCTCTCCTTCATTTTTACCTTGGCTAATGTAATTATGATGTGCCTTGGCGTGTTCCTCCTTGAGTTCAACTTCTTTGGGACTCTCTGAGCTTCCTGGACTTCCTGGAAGTTTATTTCTTTTGCCAGAATGGGAGAGTTCTCCTTTATTATTTGTTCAAATAAGTTTTTCCACTTGTTGCTCTTCCTCTTCTTCTTCTGGTACCCCTATAATTCAGATGTTGGAACATTTCAAGATGTCCTGGAGATTCCTAAGCCTCTCCTCATGTTTTTGAATTCTTATTTCTTCATTCTTTTCTGGTTGTTTCTTTTTTTCTTCCTTCTGGTCTACTCCATTGATGTGAGACCCAGCTTTCATTCCATCACTATTGGTTCCCTGTGCATTTTTCTTCATTTCACTTATTTATCCTTCATTTGTTCATCTAATTTGTGACCAAAATCAACCAACTCTGTGAGCATCCTGATCACTAATGCTTTGAACTGAGCATCTGATAGGTTGGCTATCTCTTGGTCACTTAAAAAAAGTGGTTGAGGGGCTTTCAATTCTGTTGGAGCCATCTTCCCCCGCCCCTTGGTATGGTTGCGCCTGTTATGTATGAGAGGCGGAGCCTTAGGTGATCACCAGGGCGGGGCACCCCAATGCTGGGTTGGACGTTGTATGTGGGGGCGGGGTCGGAGAGGGAACAATGGCGCTTGCTCTGCTCTCCGTGGGACCTCAGTCCCTTCTGCTGCTTTGCCCGAGGAAACTGGGCCTCTCTGGTGCCAATTCCTGTGTGGGTGGGCTTGCGCACACTCTGGGACCCTCCAAGGACCTCTCATGTGAGGCTGGGAGTCCCTCTCTGCTCCTCAATTCTCACAGGTGTCCTCAATCAGTGGCCCAAGGCTCTATTTCCCGGCGCTGGGATCCTGGTTGCATACAGTGCCTTGCTACACAATCGCCGCCTCGCTGGGTCTGCCGGTTGCCACCCCTCAGCTGAGGTCTGCCAGCTGCTGCTTGCATGTTCAGGGTCCACCCGCTGCGGTCTTGCACACCTCGGATGCCTCACATGCCCGATCCCAAAGCTCTCTGCTATCAGAGCCAAGACCCATCCCAGCTGCCAGACTCCGCCCCTCCTACTGGTCTGGACGAACGCATCTATTTTCTTGTTTGTCCAGCTTCCATTCAGATCAATTTTCTGTCAGTTCTGGTTGTTATTCTGTTTCTAAATTGTTGTTGCCTCTATCTTGGTTGTGTGAGGAGGCACAGTGTGTCTACTTATGCCTCCATCTTGGCCATAAGAAAAATATATTATTTTAATTGGATGTTACAGCAGTTGTCATAACAAACGGGGTGGCTTAAAACAAGAGAAGTTTATTTTTTCATAGTTCTGGAGTCCAGAAGTCAGAAATCAAGGTATTGGCACGGCCTTACTCTAAGGAGAATCTGTTACATGCTTTTCTCTTAGGTTCTTTGGTTACCAGCAATCCTTGGTGTTCCTGTCTCTTTCTCAGTCGTCACGTGGCATTCTCCCTGTGTGTCAGATATTATCTTCCTTCTGCACGTGCCTGTCTCTGTGTGTCTTTTCCTCTTGTTATAGGACAAGAGTAATATTAAATGAAGGGCCCAAACTACTTCAGTATGACCTCATTTCACTTATATCTTAGTTACATCTGTAAAGATCTTACTTCTAAATAAGGTCACATTTACAGGTAGTAGGGTTAGGACTTCAACATATGTTGCAGGGGGATACAGTTCAACCCACAACAGAGATAATTTGTATTTATCCTTTTGATGATTGGTGACAGCTAGTTTTACAAGATATAGGCAATGATTTTCCTCTTAGAGTTCAATGAATGCATAAAATGTACTTTTAAACATATTTTGCTTAAAGTTCTAATAAATAACCAAAAGTTATTTTCCCTCATTAAGTTGACTGAAAAAGTATGCGAATGTTTTCCATGGAGCATTTGTGAAACATTATACAACAAGTTAAATTTCCGTGAAAAAGATCTTTCTAGCAGTTCATTTTCTGTATTAGTATATGCCAATATCTTCGTATTACTGTATTTGTCTTCTCTTTACCTACAGGAATATGCTCACTGAGCACTGACCCATTTAACGACACCTTTGTTTTACTGACCACATTCCCAGCGCTGTGCTGAGTGAGCAGGCTACAGACATGATTAAGACACAGGTTTGGCTTTTAAAGAGATTTGAGTGTATGGATGAGAGGAAAATAAATTTTAAAAGTGTTTAATTGTAAAAGCATGGAAAAAAATATGTGTGCTAAAACATTTGACATAGCCTGGAGAAGACACCCCAGTCCTGCTCAAATGGTCTGTGTACCTGGAGAACAGGAATAAACTTGCTTTCTTCTTCACATCATTGCCTAGAAGATAAACTCTCACAATGCAAAATCTGAAGTATTTTCTTGCTAATTTTTGTTCAGCAGTTTCTACCAACAAATAAGAAATAGTGTTTTTCAACCTAACCCTACGTCTGCAAGAATTAGAGGAACAACAACAAAGACAGCCCAGAGCAAGTAGAAGGAAGGAAATAACCAAGATCAAAGCAGAATTAAATGACATAGAGACTAAAAGAACAATTCTAAGGATCAATGAATCCAGGAGCTGGTTCTTTGAAAAGATAAACAAAATTGACAAGCCTTTAAGCAGACTCATC
>PVIA01018372.1:0-12992 GCA_004024845.1 Tonatia bakeri
AGCCTCTCCTCAGTTTTTTGAATTCTTGTTTCTTCATTCTTTTCTGTTTGGTTGTTCCTTTCTTCCTTCTGGTCCACTCCATTGATTTGAGTCCCAGTTTTCTTCCCCTCACTATTGGTTCCCTGTGCGTTTTCCTTCATTTCTCTTATCGTAGCCTGCATTTGTTCATCTAATTTATGTCCAAAGTCAACCAGTTCTGAGCTTCCTGATCAACAGTGCTTTGAACTGTGCATCTGGTAATTCGGCAATTTCTTGGTCACTTAAAAAAATTGGTTCTGGGGCTTTCAAATATGTTTGAGCCATCTTTTTAATTTTCCTTTGGTTTGGATGCGACTGTTTCGTAAGGGCGGCAGAGCTTTAGGTGTTCGCGGGGCGGGACACCCCAGTCGCTGGGTTGTGACGTTGTATGTGGGGGCGGGGTCTGAGAGGGAACAATGGCGCCTGCTCCGCTCTCTCTAGGACTTCCGTTCCCTCCACTGCCTCCCACAAGCAAACTGGGCCCTTGCTGTGCTGGCTCCCGGGCGGTGGTCTGGTGTACTTTCTCGGACTCTGTGGGCTTCCCGGAGAAGTCTCCTGTGAGGCTGGGAGAGTCTCCCGGCCTCAGTTCCCAGACGGGGCTCTTAAGCTTTGAAATGCTGCGGCGCTGCCCGTTTTCACTTAGTTCGTGCGCAAACGTGTGGCTGCGGACAGCCAGCTGCCCTGCGCCCCTCACTGGGTCTGCTAGTCACCTCCGCGCTTCCGCGCCCAGCGTCCGCCACCGGTCCGTCTGCGCCCTGTGCGCCCGCGCCTGCCAGCCAGCGCCTCTTCCCACCGGGACCCCTCGACCCCACTTCACAGGCCTCCCGACTCCGCCGCTCCTTACCGGTCTGGATGTACTGGAGCCCGACTTCTGTTCAATTAATTTCTCTCTGTTCTGGTTGTTAATTGTTTCTCAATCTTTGTTGTTTTCAGTCTTGGTTGCTCGAAGAAGCACAATGCGACTGCCTATGCCTCCATCTTGGCCGGAACCGTATTCTTTTTATTTTTAACCATGAAAAAGTATTTTTTCTCCTCATGATTTTCTTAATTGCACATTACACCTCTTTTTTATGCGATCTCTCTCTCTGTCTCTCTCTCTCTTTCATTTCTGACCATCCTTCTGTTCCTGTCTTTCCAGGACACCTTTGAGGACATTTTCTTCTTTCATGAACTGACTGTTTCCCTCTGTCAGGTTCTGTGTTTCTCAGCTCCTTAAAAGGAGCTTTAGACTGCCTGATCACCTTTGTTGACTCCCATCCCTCTGGCCAAATCTCTCCACTAAGAGACCTCTAAGCTCTCCAGAGTGGAAAGGGACCTCACTTTTTAGAGATGGGAAAGTGCAACTCCAGTTCTGCTGGATGAAGGTGCATGGCTCAGAAGTGACAGAGCTACACAAAAGCCCATGAACATCTTGACCCTGGGCTTTCTCCACCAAACTGGCAGTGAAGAGCTCTTCTCTTTGGGCTTTGGGTGAAAGCACATATCTTGATGCTCTCCATGCCTGCTCAAGCAAATTTAGAAATTATAATCATATCATAATGGCTACTATTTATTGATAGGCACTATGTGCCAGGTCCTGTGCCAAGGGTTTTGTACAAATGATTTCACTGAATGGATATAAATACTCTATGTGAGAGGAACCATTATTCCCATTTTATGGATGAGAAACTGAGATTCTGAGATGGTAAGTAACTTCCCAAGGGCACAGAGGAAGTACCTGGAAGAGCTATGGTTCCATAACTGTGTGATATCAAAATCTGTCTACAAATCACTCAGCACTCACTGCTCTGGATGTTCTTCCAGGGCCCATCAGCTCCTCTGATAACTTGAGTGCTAGGCTGTCTCACTGCCTATCTTTCTAGTACCTTTTGGAACAGCTTCCTCGAATGAATTGTAGAGTGAAGTGTTCTTTCCTGAATGTGGGGGTCTCATGGTCACAGTGGTGAGCTTCTCTTTCGTCCTCACTTTGGGACTATGTGACTCCAGCTATGTGCAGGTGGACTCAATGCTCGTCTCTGTTGGCTTAAATGCCAGCTGCCTATCAGTGTCGCTGGTCTGTCTGCAACTGCTTAAGTTCTGTGGAAAAACTAGCAGCACCCCAATGGGTAGTTTCAGTGAACATCTGGTCAGTTGTATCTGAAGGATTGGGCATGTAAAGATGGCTGTGGGGCTCTGGGTCCACCCTTCAGTAGGGCCATGGTACCCATGGGTCTTGTTTTATAGAAATCATGGAGGTAAGGGAACGTAAAATTGTCTTAAACCAGAAGCAGATGAAAGAACTGAGTATGTTCAGGTGGGAAAAGCACAGACTTCAAGGGTCACCACACTGTTGCCTCAGGTGTGAGAAAGGCTGTTACATGGAAGTGGGATTTAACTTTCTCAGTGTGTTCCGTGGAGGGGAAAAAGAAACCACAGGGAAATTAGTGTATGTAAATCACGAGGAGGAATAACTGTGTCAAATCCTTCTTTGGAAACAGGTGGTGCCTAGACAGATGTTTTTTCTACTTCCTGGAGCCATCTGGGCACAGCTGGGCAGCTAACACGTAGGGATGTCTTAGAGGGGTCTTAGCTGCTCTGGCCTGGGGGTTCTGGAGGGCAGGGCCACCCTTCATCATTGCCCACTGCCCACCATTCAGTGGGGTGGGGGCCAACACATGCTGAGGGTACCAAGGGTTCTTACCTAGTTTATTTTATCTAATCATGAATTTTAAAAAAAATGAATCCTTGTCTGAGGATGCATCTACTGATTCTAGAGAGAGAGGAAGAGAAAAAGAAAAAGAGAGAGAGGGGGAGAGAGAGAGAAACGTTGATGTGAGAGAGAAACATTTATCGGTTGCCTCTGACACACGCTCCAATTGGGGACCCAACCCACAATCTAGGCATATGCCCTAACTGGGAATAAAACTCCTGAGC
Source organism: Tonatia bakeri (assembly GCA_004024845.1). Lineage (NCBI taxonomy): Eukaryota > Metazoa > Chordata > Mammalia > Chiroptera > Phyllostomidae > Tonatia > Tonatia bakeri. The sequence continues at coordinate 2,932 of PVIA01018372.1, forward strand.
CTTCAGTGCCTGGGACAATGCCCTAACCACTGAACCACACTGGCCAGGGCTAATCATGGATTTTTGATGATGTGAAAGAACAATTACAGAGAGAAAATGGGGCTTTGTACCTCTTGATTCCCTCTTAGTCTTGAATAAGACACAAAGGGAAATGAATTTGATGATAGGGTAACATTGGCCTCTGGGTGTTGGGTTCTAGACTTCCTGAGGCACAGAACTGCTATGGGGTCATCAGCTGGCCCTTTGACCAACCTCAAGTTTCCCATCCACATTTGTTTTCTGTTTCCCTCCTGGGCCTTCCTCCCCATCATCATTACCCAGCGAAGAGGCTCGATGTCTGTTGAAAATAGCGAGTCTCACACTTGCCCCTCCAGTGGAGTCCCAGACTCAGGACTGGCTGAGAGGCCAGCTGGGGACTGCAGATTCCATTCAGGCACATGGACTGTTTTCTCTTGGCTTAAAAAAATAATACCTCCAGCACCAAAATGCAGCAAAGTGGGTTGCCCCACCTTGTTGAATACCTAAGCCTCTGCCTCTTATAATGTAACAGGTGTACCAAGACAAAGAAATAGGGCCCAAATGAAAGAACAGATAAAAATTCCAGAAAAGGAATTGAAAGGAGATAGCTAACCTATCATATGCAGAGTTCAAAACACTGGTAATCAGAATGCTCAGAGAAATTATTGAGTATGGGCACAAAATAAAGGAAGAAGTGAAGTTTACCCAAAGTGAAATAAAGCAAAATATACAGGAAACCAACAGTGAAGGGAAGGAAACAAGGGCTCAAATCAATGATTTGGACCAGAAGGAAGAAATAAACATTCAACTGGAACAGAATGAAGAAACAAGAATTCAAAAAAATGAGGAGAGGCTCAGGAACCTCTGGGACAACTTTAAACATTCCAACATCTAAATCATAGGGATGTCAGAAGGAGAAAAGGAAGAGCAAAAAATTGAAAACTTATTTGAAAAAATAGTGAAGGAAAACTTCCCCATTCTGACACAGGAACTACACATGCAAGTCCAGGAAGCTCAGAGAGTCCCAAAGAAGTTGGACCCAAGGAAGAACATACCAAAATACATCATAATTAAATTACCCAAGATTAAAAATAAGGAGAGAATCTTAAAAGCAGCAAGAGAAAAGGAGACAGTTACATACAAAGGAGTTCCCAGAAGATGATCAGCTGATTTCTCCAAAGAAACCTTGCAGGCAAGAAGGGGCTGGAAAGAAGTATTCAAAGTCGTGAGAAGCAAGGACCTACATCCAAGATTATTCTATCTGGGAAAGCTATCATTTACAATGGAAGGGCAGATGAAGTGCTTCCCAGATAAGGTAAAGTTAAAGGAGTTCATTATCACGAAGCCCTTATTATATGAAATGTTAAAGGGAAGAAGAAGTTCAAAAATATGAACAGTAAAATGACAAACTCACAACTATCAACAACTGAACCTAAAAACAAAAACAAAAACAAACTAAGCAAACAACTAGAACAGGAACAGAATCACAGAAATGGAGATCCCATGGAGGGTTATCAGCAGGGACTGGGAGGGGAGAGAAAGGGGAAAAAGGTACAGGGAATAAGAAGCATAATTTGTAGGTACAAAATAGACAGGGAGAGGTTAAGGATAGTATAGGAAGGCTCTCTGCTCCTCCTTTCTACAGAGAGCCACATCTTCCTGCGCAGTGCCAGCCTCAAACCTGAGACAGGATGGTGAAGATCGGAGTGAACGAATTTGGCCGTGTTGGGCACCTGGTCACCAGGGCTGCTGTTTGCTCTGGCAAAGTGGATGTTGTCACCATCAATGATCCTTTCACTGATCTCAACTACATGATCTACATGTTCCAGTATGATTCTACTCATGGCAAGCTCAAAGGCACACTCAATACTGAGAATGGGAAGCTTGTCATCAACAGAAAGTCCATCTCCATCCTCTAGGAGTGAGATCCTGCCAACATCAAATGGGTAATGCTGGTGCTACATATGTTGTGGAGTCCACTGGTACCTTCACTATCATGGAGAAGGGTGGGGCTCACTTGAAGGGTGGAGCCAAGAGGGTCATCATATGTGGCCCTTCTGTGGATGCCCCCATGTTTGTGATGGGTGTGAACCATGACAAGTATGATAAATCCATGAAGATTGTCAGCAATGCCTCCTGCACCACCAACTGCTTGGCCCCCCTGACCAAGGCCATCCATGCCAACTTTGGCATCGTGGAGGGACTCATGACCACAGTTCATGGCATCACTGCCACTTAGAAGACCATGGGTGGCCCCTCTAGCAAGCTGTGGTGTGATGGCCAAGGGACTGTCCAGAACATCATCCCTGCTTCCACTGGCACTGCCAAGGCTGTGGGCAAGGTCATACCTGAAATGAATGGGAAGCTCACTGGCATGGCCTTCTGTGTCCGCACCCCCAATGTGTTGGTTGTAGATCTGACCTGCCTCCTAGAGAAAGCTGCCAAATATGATGAAATCATGAAGGCAGTGAAGCAGGCATCAGAGGGCCCCCTCAAGGGCATCCTGGGCTATACCGAGGACCAGGTTGTCTCCTGCGACTTTAACAGTGACACCCACTTCTCCACTTTTGATGCCAGGGCTGGCATTGCCCTCAGTGACCACTTTGCCAAGCTCATTTCCTAGCATGACAATGAATTTGGCTAGAGCAACAGGGTGGTAGACCTTATGGTCCACATGGCCTCTAAGGAGTAAGAGCCCCCTGAACCACCAGCCCCAGTGACAGGAAGAGAGGCCCTCAGCTGCTGGGGAGTCCTTGCCCCAAATCGATCCCCCAATACACTGAGAATCTCCTGACTTCGTTTCCATTCTAGACCACCTGAAGAGGGGAGAGGCTTAGGGAACCCTGCCTTGTCATGCACCGTCAATAAAATTCACTGTATCCAGTAAAAAAAAAAATAGTATAGGAAATGGAGAAGCAAAGAACTTATATGTGTGACCCGTGGATATGAACTGAGGTGGGGAGGTAATGCTAGAGGGAGAGGGAGTGCACGGTGGAGGGGGATAAAGGGAAGAGAAAAAAATGGGACAACTGTGATAGCATAATCAATAAAAAATACTTAAAAAATGATACCTCCACCCTACACAGCCTCCTCTTACAATATCCAGGAGCATGCTTGACCAAGGACAAGGTGTAGGTTTGAGGCAGTGGCCTTGCTGGTCTGGGCATCTAAGGAGGGGAGCTTGGCTTTGGGTGGGAGAAGGGAGTTGGGGCCTGGTCCAGGGGTCTCTCCTAGTAACTATTCCTTGAGGGTGGGCTCAATCTCTCTGCTCTGGCCTCTAAGTGTGTGATCTGTGTCCTGGCCACTCAGGTCTGGAGCGGAGCTCCTCTGTTGTGCTGAGAGTGATGAGGACTCTCAGAAGTGGGGTACAAAGGAGGAAAGGTACTAAGGGATCCCACAGAGGGAAATGAGGAAGTAATTTGGGAATGAGGCTTATGAAGGAGGACTTGTGAAAGAACAGCATCAATAACAAGATGGTAATGGAATGGCCAAGAGCCCCATGTCCCAGTATGCAGTCCCAGAAAGGAGATGCCAAAGTGGTGGCAGCTGGCACAGCCACAAAAGCAGAGAGATGGGAGTTTAGTCTCAAAGAGTGACGAGATTCCTGTCCCTCCTTATTCTCTTCACCTGGCTGCCTTGAGTCATGTGCTGTTTACATGACTGATATAATACTTCTTTCCACCTCAGGTGGAGATCACTGATAAGAAGGAAATCACCAGTGTATGAAAGGGCCTGATGGCTGGCCTGGGGTCCCCACTCAGGGGGATGTAACAGGTAGGGCAAGTGAGCACTTGGGTCTAGGGGCTACTGCTAGTCTCTGGGTGGGGCGTAGTGGGTCAGGTTGCTGGAGGGAGAAGGGCAGAGAATGGGCAGGAGGGGCAGGAGGTAAAGGAAAGCAGGGTGATCAGAGGGAGGTAGGGAAGGTGTGGACAGGATTTCTCTCTTTCCAAGGAGACAGGAAATGCAGAGCCAGGCCATGATAAGGTACAGAAGTCAAGGGTAGGTGCTGACTTCTGTTAAAGGAAGAATTCAGGTCTTGTACCATCCCAGTACATTTTTCTCTGGAAATAGCAAAACTGCCAGCAAAGAATTTCATGCCTAAGTGTCGCCTCTGTCCCCAACACACTTATATTTGACAGTTGAAAAACATGGACTTGAACTGAACCAGTCCATTTATATGCAGATGTTTAAAAATAAATATGTACAGTACTGTAAATATACTTTCTCTTCCTTATGGTTTTCTTAATAACATTTTGTTTTCTCTAGCTTACTTTATTGTAGTAATACAAAACGTAATACAAATAACATATAAAATCTTTGTTAATCAGCTGTTTATGTTATGGGTAAGGCTTCTAGTCTGCAGTAGGCTATTACTAATTAAGTTTTGGGGGAGTCCAAAGTTATATTTAGATTTTTAACTGCGGAGGGCATTGGTACCCTAACCCCTGCATTGACTCCAGGAGTCAACTGTACTTTGTGTTTTCCAGGGCAAGGTCCCTGCCTTGCTGTTCTTTGTCATCCTTTGCCCACTGCAGCCACCATGAAGCCTGGTACTAAGCAGTCACATTGCTTATTGAACTGAACCAATGGCAGATGGGAATTTCCAATGGGTCAGATGGCTTAGTCAGTAAGAACTCTGGGTTGGGCCAACTTGTTTCTGATGGAAGCCAAGGAACAGAACAAGAAATAAAACTGACATTTCTTCAGAGCCTACCCAGCACCAAACACATTCTCTGGTTTGATGTGTCATCACCATTTTCCACCTGGTAAAGCTGAAGACCAAGTTCATGTCACTGGGTGTTACCTCAGAGTCAGGGTTTCCATCTTCACTGACTGGCTTAGAACTGCAAGACAGAGCTCTTTTTAGAGGTCAGGGGGACCTTCAAGGAATGAAGCTAAGGTGACCCTGGGAGGCCAGAGGCCTCTCCAGAGGCCGAGTGGGGCTCCCCAGCTCTGGCCTATGGAAACCAACGCTCAGTGGTTCAGTGACACTCAGTGACAGCCTGGTAGCTCTTTGCTGGGTGCTTCCCTAGGAAAGAGGGAAGAGGAGGAGCAGGACAGAATCCCTGCATCTTCTTGGGCAGGGGATGTGACCTGTGGCTGAGTTCTGCTCTCTTGGATGCCAGAGAACTGACACCCCCAAAGAACCCAAGATTGGAAAAACCTGGTGTCCTTACCCAGGCCCTCGAGAAGTTCTGTCTCTGGATTAGATTTCCCTCAAGATACCCTAAACTGGAGCAGACAGCTTCCATTCTGAGCTAAAATTTTCTGTTTTCTCAGATGTAAGTGGGGAGAATAATAGTCATTTCCTTTGTCTTAGCTTAAATGTCACCTCACTGAGACCTTCCCTGATCTCCGTTTCGAATTGTAACCCACCTGCCACCGGCTTTCCTGATCCCTTCTCTGCTGTGATTTTCTCTGTAGCACCACTCACTTTCTAGTACACTGTATTATCTGTCTACCTACCTACCTTCCTACCTACCTACCTACCTACCTACCTACCTACCTACCTGTCTGTTTTTGTGTGCCTCACTGCTAGTGACATAGGGGAGGGGTCTTTGCCTGTTTTGTTCACTGAGTCCCCAGCATCTAGACTGGTGCCAGGCCTATCAGAAGCACTCCATAGATAGCTGTTGAATGAGTAAGTGAATGATGGATGGATGGCATTGCTATATGTGAAGTATTCAGTAGGATATCAGCACTTTACTATTGTGGTTGCTGCTGCTGCTGTTTGTCAGATGTGATTCATGCAGATTGCTTCTTCATCTGCGTAACAGGAGATTGAACCACTAGTGCTCCGCTGAGCTCCCTTCAATTTCCACAAAACCTGCAGTTCTCTGATCCTTACACTCCCAAATGCTCAGCGAGGCAGGTTTTCCCACTGCTCACCTTGCAGTTCTCGGCAGCAGCTCTACCAGGTTTGGAGGTGCTGAGCACCCCTCTCATGGCGGTTCTTGTTCTTGTGACTCTGAGAGTCAGAATGGGGCAAGGTGTGGGACCATGAGTCAGTCCGATGCTTCTTGGAATGATTTCCATTCAGATATTTATAGGTTTTATTTTAATTGGCTTTAAAGTGCTGTTCCATAGCATTTTATTAGTTCAGTAGACAGAATTCACTATGTACATAAATGAAGGTCATTTGATTTAAATTTCTTTATTAAGTGTATTTGTAGAAATAAAATTCAGGAAAAACAGTTTGCCAGTCCATGTGACCTGATTGGGGATGTGGACACTTGGTCCTTGGAAACAAAGGTTCACACTGTCCTGCCCTGGCTGGGGCTCTGGTCCTTGGCCTTGGACACTCCTTATGCAGACAGGGTCATATTTTAGTTGCCCAAGAGCACCTGTTTTAGGCTCAGGTTCTCTGTGTTAGACTGTTTTCAGAGGGCCTGAGCCCTATCTCTCAGGATGTCCCTCTGAAAAGGGCTTTCTGGCACCCTGGGGTTCCCCACAACTGACTGACTTTGTGGGGGCAGCTTCAGGAGTAAAGTTCACGCTCATCTGGTATTCGCTGAGTAACTGGGATGGCCTCAGAAGAGGGGGAGGGGTGAGGGACAGGTCTGGCTAGTTCTGCCTGGTTGTTTATACTTGGGATTACCTCACATATCCCAGCCTTCCAACCTGCTTTGCCACCCTTCTGGTGGGGGTTGGCCCTTGGCCCTCCAGCCCTTTTTTCCCCACATGCCCAGGAAGCCAGGGCCCAACATGGATCTTCCCATCGATATCAGTTGAGTCTGGAAGCCTCAGCTTTTGGGAGACCATGGAAAGGAACAGCCACCCGGTGAGTTTCCCTGGGCCATGGGCCAGAACCTCCTGGCACTGAGGAAGCAGGGATAGGGCTGGGAGATAGGTGGGGCACTGCTACCTGTGTGCCTCAGGTTTGAGGAGGAACTGAACGTGCCTTTTCTTCTTTGTAGTTACTTGGGATCAAGATTGCTTGACCTCATTTTATCATGGTTCCTAGGAGGGACTCTTCTAGGAAGGAAAGAAGCTGATAGGATTTCGGGTCTGGTCAGGAAGCACCTCAGGTGTGTGTGGCTGAATACTGGGCTTCCACTCTGTGTACTGTAAGCATCCCAGCCAGGACACTTATGCTGCTAGAGGTCACCTTTGCTGGTTTGAGAATCATGGAACCTTAGCATTTTAATGGGGCTCTGGGTTGCCTTAGCTACGTCCTCACTAGACTCACAAACCATCCTTAAAAATATCACTATGTGCATTTAAGATCAAGGGGATTTTTCAATCTGCCTTGGTCACTTAGTTTTGGGCTTAATAATACTCATGTTTGGAAAGTGCTTTCTTGTGTTTATCCATAACTCCTTCTGCTACAGTTCAGGTTCCTGTCCTCATCTGCTCTTGGTGGTGGTAGACAGCAGCTGAAGGTCTTCTGTGGAAAAGCCAGTCATATGCACATGAAGGCTTCCAAAGACTTTGTTCAACTGTGCCTCAGCTTTCTTTTCTTGGGGGACATTCCTCTTGGGCTCCAACTTTTTCTTAGGTCTTATTTTCTATACCTTTTCATCTTATTTTGCATTTTACTGAAGTGGTAGAATCTGGGACTCTGGGAAGAATGGGAAATACTGGGTTCCAGAAGGATTAGCTTAACCTATGTTCTGGCATGTGGTCCATTCTGAACCCCAGATGTGTTTCTGTAACTTTTAGCCCCCATCATTCATCAGCCCCATTTTGACTTTTATTTCCCAGGCTTTCTCCTCTGCCCCCTGCTCTGGTCTCCTTGGTTCATATCTCCACCCACCAAGGTCATTTGACCTGAGGTCTTTAGGGCTCATTGGATCCTATAGTAAGCAAAAAGGGTGATGCACAAAGAGAATGGAGTATTGTCTGGGGCATGGGGACACTGAGCCCACAGCCATGTTCCTTGGAAACTTGCTGGGAGTCTAAATGTGATGGCATCTAAACACAGAGAGTGAGAAGGGCTGAATTATCTGAAGGGTTATAGGGTCAGTTCCTGGGGGAAGGATGAAAGGGGGATATTAGCTTAGGAAGCACCTCTGTCTAGGGTCAGGGACCAATGTGGAAGGACACTGGTGGGGCACATGGTGAAGAACAGTCTTTCCATTACTGGTGGAATTAAGTGTCAAATTGTGTGGTTGGTGCCATGTTCATTCAGGGAGGCTGTCCTAACTTACATTGTAATGAAAGAAGTGAACCACTACTTCCTTATTTAAGGTTCTTAAATTTACCCCCTTGTTTAGGGTAGAACTGCTAAAATAGTGAACCTGTGATGGGAGCAGGGAGAGCTGCCTCAGTAATACTGGCAGAAGGCTCCTTAAAATAGATGGAATTGAATAGGAGCTGACTGGGAGAAACTGGTCCTCTAAGGCTACACCCTCTCCCTAAAGGCTTTATTGTTCTTCAGTTCCATAAAGTTGTGAAAAAGATGGTGGCCCAGTGAAGCTCCTGTGTGAGCAGGTTGGGTCTTCAGAGGGATCTCAGGAAAGGTGTGTAGAAGTTTCTTGGCTTCTATGTATTCAAAAGAGGAGGTGCATGATGTGGTAGACAGAACACTGACCAAGTTCCAGGTTAGCTGTGACTTTTGGTATCTGTAAAATGGAATAAAAATCATATCTATTTGAAGGAGTCTTAGAATAGTTTCACATGTAAGCCTCCTTTAGAATAGCATCTGCCATACCTAGAGATAGAGATAGATGGAGATGGAGGTAGAGATGGAGGTGGAGATGGTGGAGGTGGAGGTGGAGATGATGGAGGTGGAGGTGGGGGTGGAGGTGGAGGTGGAGATGGAGGTGGAGATGATGGGGGTGGAGGTGGAGGTGGGAGGTGGAGGTGGAGATGATAGAGGTGGAGGTGGAGGTGGGAGGTGGAGGTGGGAGGTGGAGGTGGAGGTGGAGATGATAGAGGTGGAGGTAGAGATAGATTCACAGAGAGTTAAGATTTATTGTTATCATCACCATCTATGGTTTAGTCTTGGCTCCTGTAAAAACCTGCACAAATATTTTCTCCTCTCCATGCCTAAGTTTTTCTACCTACAAAATAAGAGGGTTGGACAAATTGCCCCTGGAAGCCCCTTCATGGTCCCATGACAGTCTCTGAAATTACATAGAATGGGATTACAGGTGCACCACACTGGATATGTATATTTGTTTTTGAAAAATAGTGAGTATTTTGTGTTTTTTCAAAATGAGTCTTATTCTTCATGCTTAAATATATGCAATGTTTATTAAAGGAAGACTGACGTGGAGTCACTAATAAAAGCAACAATCCTTTGCAGAGTTAATTTTCTTATGCTGGGTTTTCTTAAAGTGGAACAAGTTCTCAGCCAGCCCAAGACCACAGATGCTGTGGACAACAAGAAAATGGAGGGAGTCCCCAGGAATGGTTCAGATGAGGGCCCCTCCCTGGAGGGGGCTGGGCAGGTTCCCAAGATGGCAGACCAGTAGGCCCAGGTCACTCAGCCATCCCCCAGACTTCATAGTGCAGGCACCTTTAGGATCCCTGGCACATGCCCTTCACTCCTGCAGGCAAGTAGCTCTCACCTGAGACCTCTGTTTCATGTCATTGGTACTAAGAAGACTTCCACCTGGGTCATCCCTGTGTTGTTCCTCTGACTAGGCCAACATGAGTGTGGATGTGTGGGAGTGTGTGTTTGAGGCTGCAGGCTGGGGTGCTGGGCAGGAAGGCCAACTGATGTAACAATAGCCACTTAGCTTAAGTGTCTTGTTTTGGCAAAACAGCTTCCTCTTGGTACAGCAACAATGTGAAACTGGAAAAGTCGGTGTTCATGCTGCCTATCACTACCAGAACCAATAAGCAGAGACAGAGATTGAATCTTTATTGGGACTTTATTAAGATAGCTGACAATCTAGCCCTGGCTGGTGTAGCTCAGTGGATTGAGCGCGGGCTGCGAACCAGGCATCGCAGGTTCGATTCCCAGTCAGGGCACATGCCTAGGTTGCAGGCCATGTCCCCCAGCAACCGCACATTGATGTTTCTCTCTCTCTCTTTCTCCCTCCCTTCCCTCTCTAAAAATAAATAAATAAAATCTTTAAAAAAAAAAAAAAAAA
>PVIA01018373.1:0-12995 GCA_004024845.1 Tonatia bakeri
TGGAGCTGGGCACTAGCTACAATGAGTGCCATAACCCAGACGTTGCCCACCACAGTAATGACATAGATCAGAAGGAACAGCACAAAAAGGACAGCATTCAGTTCTGGGCTGTCAGTCAAGCCTAGGAGGGTGAATTCTGTGACCACACTGGAGTTTCCATCAGCCATTTATGTTACTCCTCTGCAAAGGGTCTGCAGGAAATAAGATAAAAAAAAGAATATAACCAAATATACAGTTTAAATATGTGAATTCAATTCGCTAGTGTCTTTAGAAAACAGCATAGTTTTAAATCAACAATAATAATCCACAGTAAATCTATTTATCTCAGGTATGAAAACTTAGCCTGATTCAAAAGTTTACTTGTCTCAAAGTTTCATCAGGAGATATAAGTTGGCATTATGCCCCATGTAGGGGCCCCTCAAAAAATTAAAATACCCTTGGAGAGCCCTAATAGGAATGTGTGTTTGACCGACAGAGTTCAAGAGCTGGAGCCTGGATAACAGTATAGTCCATGCCCCAGAACACAAGGCAAGGGCCTCAGAGTTCAAGGAACAGCATTCATTAACAACAAGCATAAGCACTCAATATTCATTAGGGAAATTTCTGAGACATCTAGAAAAATTTTCTCTGTGACATGGCTTTAACTTTGACAACTAACACATATGACAAATGAATTAAACAATAAAAGCAATATATTCATTTGTAAATATGTGTGTTTGTTGTGTGTACACAGATATATATATATATATATAAAACATTTAATAAAAATAATATATTATGTATGAAAATGAAAAGTGCAATTCAAGAGTGTCCAGAGAAGAGAGTAAAAATAATTAAATATTTTCTCTCATAAAAATATGACTTATTTGTTAAAACTTGCTGGCTCCAGGAGGTCATTCTTTGCTATTCCAACAGGTATTTATCACTTCATCATTTGATTTCCTGTACCATTTTTTATCAAATGGCTTAGATTAGTCCACATGAGATCTTTTTCAAATTAAGATTTAATCAGGAGACTTTTCAATATATTTTAATTCTTTCCATTGAAAAAATCTCAAACCTAATTTTCAGGACAATGCATATGCTTTTGGCATATCAAATCACATATCACCCTAGCTTTTTATCCAGAAAAAGACAGATGATTAAATTAATTTTAGTCAGGCTTTATACATTACCCAAGATTTATGAAAAGTAAGGTTCTGATGGGTAATGAATTTGGGGAATACTTGGTGAAATGATTCTTAAGGAAAGCTTTTTTTTTTACTGTGGGACTAACAGGAAAATATAATATGCTACTATTCTTTGAAAGTTCCAAGGAGAGAAAGGAATAATACAGAACATGTCTCATATGAACTTGATGATGGAATCTATTTTAACTGAACACCTATGAAAATGGCATTCCACAACCCATGCCTAGGGAACAGTAGTTCCCTGATTAGAATGAACAGTGAGAAAGACATGGGATTGGATTTCTACCCTTTACTACCAGCGTGATTGATGTTTGCATTTTATAACAATTCGAACTCTGCAAGTCATACTACAAAATACTTTTGGTGTCATCCCTCTTAGTGAAAATTCAGAGCTTCAAAAAGATGACTAGTCACTTTTCAATACATTGAGCTGTGATTTTGAGTCTAAGGCTAAGTTTCCTAGCCTAACATAGTTTCATCGATAAACCTCCCTGAAGAGGTAGTTGTGAAAAATATATAGGAAAATATGTAAGACCTGTCTGTCACCCCATAGATCATCTCTAAGTAACTGCTGTGTATCCAAAGTAAAACAAGTAAAGAAAATAGAGACTGGACCATGTGTTTCCCTACTGGACAAATGGCTGTTGACTAAAATAGCTTTTTAGTTCTTTGCGTTTTGGTTTAGTTTATTTACTTAGTTTTGCTTTGACCTACTTTACTTCTATTTTTTATTTTTATTTATTTATTTATTTATTTATTTATTTATTCTTAGAGAGGGAAGGGAGGGAGAAAGTGAGAGAGAGAAAAACATCAATATGTGGTTGCTGGGGGCCATGGCCTGCAACCCAGGCATATGCCCTGACTGGGAATCGAACCTGCGATGCTTTGGTTCGCAGCCCGCACTCAATCCACTGAGCTACGCCAGCCAGGGCTTACTTCTATTTTTTATTATTTTTCAAGTACAGTTGTCTCTATTTTCCTGTTACTACTCCATCCCCACCTGACTCATCCCCACCTCCCACCCTCAATCCAATCCATCTTTGGCTTTTTCCATCTGTCCTTTGTACATGTTCAAAGATAACCCTCTATTTTCCCTTATTTTCCCTCTCCCTCTCCCCTCTGGTTACCGTCAGTTTGTTCTTTATTTCAATGTCTCTGGTTCTGTTTTGCTCACTTGTTTGTTTTCTTGATTAGGTTCCACTTATAGATGAGATCACAAGGTATTTGTCTTTCACCACCTGGCTTAACTTCACTTAGCACAATGCTCTCCAGTTCCATCCACGCTACTGCCAAGGGTAGGAGCTCCTTCTTTCTTTCTGCTATGAGGTATTCCATTGTGTGAATGGACCACAGTGTTTTGATCCCCTCATTTAGTGGTGGACACAAAACATGTTTTTTTACTTTGATGATGAGTTTTTTATTTCACTGATTCTATATTTGTTTCATTAGTCATCATTTAATAAATAATAATTTTCACCTGACTGCATTTCACATGGTGTGTTTCTTTTGCTGTAAAACCTGTTATATACAATAAATTTTTGAGTCTAATAATTCGCTTTGATAATAGGGCCATATAAATCAGTGATCTTTCTTCAGGTTTAGGAAAATTCAATGGTTTGTAATAATCAATCTTAGATGTTAAAGAATTCTTTAACATAAATTCAGCTCTTGCAATTGGTATAATTATATGTACTTAAATGTATGAAGCTTTAAATATAGAAAACTGAGAAAATATGGAATAAACCCAGTAGTCATCTCAATAATTGGAATGTATTTGAGGCAGAAGATTTTACTTCACATTCCATTCACAGCATGTGTTGAGAAGTGTTGTTTTTAAAAAGCATTCAGGAAACACCTTTGTAACTTCTTTGTTAGAACACTACATATAACACTGACCTGGATTGAGAGGAAACCTGTTTTTTCTCTATTACCCTTCTGACTTATGTTTGTTTATATTTGACTTATGGTCTTTGGAGGATGGAATCCCCAGTGATTCTGTGAACACTCAGCTTCACTAAAACAGCTCAAGGGAACCAGGGGAAAGTAAGGCCCTGTGCTAACTTTCCAAATTGTAGCAATGATGTATTTGACGTTTTCTCTGCTTTACAGAAAACTGTTGATGTTCTTGTGTGATATGAGGCTCTACAAGGAAAAGTTGACCTATTAAAAATTAACTTTTCCAGTATTTAGAATTATATATGCATATTATCCATAATACATCATTTTTAATTTTAAAAAATGCTATTTCATTTTATTGATGACCACGTGCTTCTAAATACATTATTATTGGTAGTAATTATGGGAAATATATAATATTTCAATATGAGACAAGCCCAAAGTGGTGGAAGCAATTACTAAATCGAATTTGTGTGTGTGTTTTCATAAATTAGATTGCCTTTTAATATTAGGGGTAATTTAGCCAATTATGACACTGAGATAAATATCAGTTTCTACATTTTTGTCATTACATTGGTAGAACATAAAAGTAATTTTTAGAAATACTACATTGGTTAATTGGAGAAAAGAATAAAAAATATAAAAGGGAATAAACACAGGATGAAAAAATAGGCTACATTTTGAAAAGGGGGAGAGGCAAATCACAACACATAGGTCACTAAGCTTGGTCAAGTGCATCCAAACCAACACACACATATAGAAAAGGTGGTAAAAATTTACAATCATTTTAAAATGAAGCAATCATGAAAACAGACTGACACTCAGGGAATATTATAATTAGTTTTATTAACAACAGTATTCCTTTTTGTTTAGCAATCAAACATTAAGAAAGATCCTAGCCAGAATTGTTTCTATTTATTAAATGCCTAAATGCCTAGTATTTTCCAGGCATTTCACAATTGTTATCTCCAATCATTATGTGCTTTTACTTAATTAAATATTCCAATTCATGTGATTGATATTATAGGTGGCTCAGAATAATTAATGAAATCGTCTGAGTTTGCACTTTAGGAAGTGTAGAACAATAATTTTGATACAATACTTCTGTGATTTAAAAATCTGTCGTCTTTTCCTATTTATTCCATGCAGCCTTTAGACATTGACATGGTAAGGAGGGAACAGGATTTGAAACCATACTGCATAAAGAATAGTGGTAATGTAAGGAAATATCCAGGGTGACAAAAATTAGCCTCAGGATCATATTTTAGCAAAAACGTAACATGTCAGGAGCCTAAGAATGAAGAACGAGAATATATGAATTCTAAGACCTCATAAGACATGTAAAACCAATACACATAAACTCTGAGTGATTTATGTCTTGCTTAAATTTTAAAAAATCATTATGTAATTGGTAAAATTTAATAAATGCTGACTTTATAAGGGAATGTATACAACCATGATCATATTGTAGGGAGTACATAATATTAGATTAGGGTTTAGATGGGATGGCAGTATGATCCTTAGATGCCCATGATTCTGGGAGTTTGAATTTGTCCAGAAGCCAATTTGACTGAGGACAACTGAAAACTGTCATTGAAGCTTCAGTTTATATAACCATTTTGTGCTCACAGCACAAAACCAAATCTCAAATCTTAGGAATGTGAATTCATTGCATTGGCTTGTGGGTTTTTTCTCAGTAAGTGTCAAACATCACCACCATGTGGATGGAGCCACGTCCAACCCACATGCTACCAGCAACTCATTTTCCTGATGAGCTAGGCCAGTTTCCAAATTGCAAGTCCCAAGGCTACACACATGAAATAGAAAATGGACACAGATTTGATACAGATTTTCTGAAGGTTCAGAAGAAAATTTTGTGAGATAGATGTCTACTGAGTCCTGATTTCTCCAGTGTTGAGGTTGAACAGTAACCAATTTCCTGTAGGAGCTGAAGGAATTGGAACTACAAGTATCATTTTCAGTTCTTACTTGTGCGCATGACAATTGATGGCATGGCATCTGATATTTCACAGACAAAGCCTTCATTTATTTCCTATGGACTAATTTTACTTATCGTTTAAGGACATTTTGAATCTTCTTGACTGAGCTTCATTAGCTTTCAGAATATGAACATAGGGTATATTACTTTTTTCAATTTCTAGTCTACCACTTCCCCACAACCTCCCTTTTCCTTAAAATTATAGAAGAGAGAATTTATTTCTCATTTTATCATCCAGTTCCTGTATAATACTGTAATGCACAAGCTTAAGATCAGTATTTGAAAAAAAAATCTAAACACTTTTTCCATAAAATAATCCCTTCTCCCACACATATGCACTTCATAAATGATTATTTTATCTGCATCATGGTCACCAAACCCTTCTTTTATAGAGTGTATATTGTAAGGGGCTTTATTAAAATTATAGTTTGATTTATTTTTCTGAGTTTTAATTAACTTGATTGTATATTATTCCTGTGTTTCATGCTCAAAGATATAAGATATTGAATGCTTTTGAAAAGTGTGAAGAACTATATAAAACCATGTTTACTAATTATCACTATTATTATATTTGTATTTTATTCTTAAAATAAAAACTTTCATACAACTGCATTTGCATCAATGTCTCATACATAAAGGTGACATATATATAGCTTCAAATAACATGTTAAATGATCTTCGAAAATCATGAAGAGCTATATGAATGCTATATGAGGTTCTCAGCCTTGGTCGTGGGGATGTTATTTTTTCATTCTAAGAGGCAAACTTTTATATGAATTTCTATGCATAATTTTATAATACAATACGTGTTTTTGTTTGATTTCTTTTACAGATACTGGAACCATTCATTTATTTGATTTTGGCTGTCACTAAGAGCAAAGAATTTTAATCTAGTTGCTATGTAAATACATGAGTTAATATTTATAGAGCATTCAGCTGTTGCTTTGTGCTGCTTAGCTTATTGACCTGTACTTATTTCAGTATTTAAAGCAAACCCCCAAAATTAAACTTAATTTTATTTGTAAATGAAGATGCCCTCTAGTATACCATATTTGTTTTCCAGATAGGACATTTTATAGCAAGTTAGGGAAAAAAGATCACCGTGGAACAATCAGTAATTCTGGGCTGACTTTACCATTATGTACCTGCATGCATAGCTGGAACCAAATATATCTCCTTCCTAGAATACCTTCAGGGAATTTTCTGTTTAATGTCTAAAGAATATCCTTAAAAATATTAAGATATTGGAAAGTCCTTAAAGGAAAGGAGGAAATTAGTCTGATTATTAATGATTCCCTAATTATCATGGAGGCGTCCTTTCTAAAATTCTTCAGGGTAAGTTTTATCTGAGAATTAGCAGCCCTTTCACATGAAATGGTAAAACTGACATTCCATCCTGCTCAGTTTCATGTCTAGTAATGTAAACTGGGTCCAGGAATAGGGAAATGGTTTAGACCAGCAATTTCCAACCTTTTTGGCACCAGGGAGAAATTTCATGGAACACAATTTTTCCACAGACTGAGGTTGGGCTGGGAGGTAGACAGGAGACAAAATTCTGGCAGTAATGCCAGCAGAATCCAGGGACTGGAGGGAGTAGATTGGGGACCGCTGATTTAGACTAACTACTGTGAGTGTGGAGGTAATCTAGTACTAAGTTCTTTTTCTGGAGTGTCATCCACTGTTTAGATTTCTGTGAACAATATCTGACTGACAGAGTACAGGCTAATGTCAAGATCATGCATCTGTCAGTTTTGCTGAAGAACTCAATGTGATATTTTTTGCTTGAAAAGTATTTTAATTGTTTTCTGTGCACCAAACACACCAAGTTAAAATCTATTTTATTATTTATAAATTTTGTTTGTATCTATTTTTGTGTTTTGTGTCTAGATACCTTTATATATATGTTCATTTTTACCCATATGCAAGAATTAAAATGTCAACAATTGTCCAGACATCACTAACTTAGATCTTCATATGATTTTTAGGTTAGTTTACACAATAACCAGGTATATGTACTATAACATGTAATTCTTCCCAGCCTTTTTTCTTCTACTGCAAAACAGAGGGTTCCAATGAAATAAACTCTAAGATTCTTTTGGGACCCAAGTTTAAATAAATTCATATAGATATCATTTTCAAAAACACCTGCTTATATATTACTTTAGGGCACATATGGTATAAAGTTAACAAGGTAAATATTTCATTTCCACAGCCCTTTTCACAGCATCCTTCACCTCCTTGTTTCTCAGGCTATAAATCAATGGGTTTAACATAGGAATGACCAGGGTATAAAAAACAGATACCACCTTTTCTTGTTCTAAGGAATATTGGGAGCTTGGCTGAATGTAACTGAAACTTACAGAGCCGTAGAATAGGGTCACAGCTGTGAGGTGTGATGCACACGTGGAGAAGGCTCTGTGTCTCCCTGCTGCCGAGCGGATCCTCAGGATAGCAGCGACGATGAAGATGTAGGAGATCATCACAGTCAAGAAAGTGATCATGGCGATGACGCCAGAGAAGATTAACATCAACAATTCATTCATGGATGGATCAGAACATGAGAGCTTGAACAGTGGGGGAAGGTCGCAGAAGAAGTGATGGATGACATTGGGCCCACAGAAAGACAATTTCACCAAGCCGATTGTGTGTATCAGCGAGTTGATGAAACCTCCTACACATGATCCAATGACCAGGGCAATACAAACTTTTTTTGTCATCGCCACTGTATAAAGTAAAGGGTTCACAATGGCCATGTAGCGGTCATAGGCCATTGCTGCCAGCAAGAAGCCCTCAGTGGTAATGCATAATCCGAAAAAAAAATACTGCACAATGCATGCAGAAAGAGTAATTGTATCCCATTCAGCAAAGAAGTTCAGCAGCATTTTGGGTGCAAAGACTGAGGAATAACAGGCATCAACAAATGACAGACAGCTTAGGAAATGGTACATAGGTGTTTGAAGTTTGGGAGTTATGTGGATTAGAAAGAGCATTCCTAGATTCCCCACCAAAGAAATCGTATAGATGAGCAGAAACAACAAAAAGAAGAACACCTTCAGTTCAGCACGATCTGTCAGCCCCAAAAGGATAAATTCAGTAACCACTGTAAAATTAACATCAGCCATGAGGTCTTTTTCTTGGAACCTGTTGATGATAAGAATATGGGAATAAATGGAGAATAATCATTCTGCACTATCGAGACTACTTGTAGTGCCTAACCAGCTTGTGTGGCTTGAGTTCTTGACTTCTCTGTTCTTGTTGTTTTATCTATAAAATTTGAAAATTTTAACTAGAAAGTGTCTAGTCCCTTCAAGTAGTGCTGATTTGTCTGTTCTGTAAGGAAATTCCATGATGAAATATGAAAACATTAACATTCCAGCTTCAGGGTACATTTAAAATGCTGGTTTTAATGTGAAGGGGGGTGGGAAATGAGTAAATTTCATTCTAAAATATGTAAAGAAATACAGTTTAGAAAGCACACTATTCAAAGCTGATATTTTAATCTATGTTGCCATGAAACTCTTTTGAAATCCCCATTTTGGATTTAAAAGTATTTGATGTCAAATATATCAGGATGGAAGAATAAACTGCACTGTGGCATTTCAAGCAAGATATTTGATGTATACCTTTCTGTTTTGTTGATACTCCCCATTTTTTAAACTTGATGTAATGAAAAGCAGGGTCCTGACTTCCACCATCTCTGAGCCATCCTCAGGAAACAGCCAGAGGCATTGGCTTTGGAGATGACTGCACACTGGGAAAGGGGAGAGGGCACTTGGGGCTGGGATATGAAGCAGAGTGAATAACAAGAGCTTATAATTGGCCTTTCATTTCCAAGAAAAATTATCATGCTGTAAACTCAGGGAATAGAATCTAAAGTTCTCTGAGAAAAAGCAGAGCAACCCATAAAATAAAACAAACCTTTAAAATGTATAGGTACTTCCTCATAATATTTTTTTATGTTGCAATCATTTCTTAGAATATGCAATGTCTTTTCTACTAAGTCATTGCAAATTTGTTGATTTTTATTTTATTTTATCTGAACTAAACTATATTTTTACATTTATATCAAAATAAATACAAATACTTTAAACAGTTTACAGTAGGGTAGGTTTACCTCCATGAAATAAAGAATGATGATTTTGGTGGCTTCATTCTTTCATTTATGCGACATAGACACTACTTTTGAGGACAGTAAGTAAAACTCATAAAAGAACCCATTGCCAGATTACCACAATAATAATCAATGAGCAGATGCTTATGTTAGACTTAGTTGCTGACAGGTGAGTAATCCCCAAGGAAATATGTAGTTATGATGAATTGCAATGAATCTTTCAGGAAAGGATATTTAAAACTGAATTAAAACATTGCTTTTCCATTATTCCATTCGAAGTTGCATAACAGTTTTGATGTTAATGTAGAAAATGAAATAGTTTAGGATGAGGAGTAGGAATAAATGGCCAAATTACAAATTGCTCCCCGTCCTCATCATTTGAAGTGTTAATCAGATTAAAATATGGGCATTATCTTTCTTACCCATCTTTATGTTCTTTGTATTTTAAACTGATTTGCAAGATGTATGTGCATGGGATATTCAAATAAAGAAATAGAACTTACCAAAGGAAGAAAAGGTATCCAACACCTTAGCTCATGTAAAAACCTCATAATCTCTCATCCCCATGGTTTATTTCTATACATTACCTCCCAAACAAAGACAAAAACAAAACAGAAAACAACAGTTCAATGTATCTGATGTTCACAGTCATTCAAAAATTAAGTGAATGATAGAAGTTATAGGTAGCAGAATTGAAACTCCAGCTTCTTCTTTAATATATGAGAACCAAAGGTGTAACCTCCAGGGTGAGAAAGCAAGCAGGAGATGATCCAAACACAATCATCTCAGAAGATAGATTCAGAAACACATTCAGTTCTGTGTTTACCTTAGTCTAAGGGGAGTAGGGTCCCTGGGGTTAATCTTCAGATTAAAGCATTATATTGAATGTGTGTAGCTCTTCTGTGCTTCTTGAGGGATTTAAGAAAATCTCAAGAATTTAATGGTTCCCTTAAGACATTTAGTTTTTTGAATGTAATGATACATAGAAGAAAATATGGGGCAAGGATAAGTAAAACACATACTATCAGTTCTCTGAAAAACCGCAATAGAATTACTAATGATGCCTGCTTTGTGCCTTAAAAAGGGAAGCTTTTCAGAACACATGCTCTGGGCCACATAGTCAGAAACACACACACATACACAAGCAAAATCAAAACCCAAACATACATAGCATTTCAGGTAGTACAGTGAGACCTGATGAAAGCAATGCTATTCCTTTATTTGCTTGGGTTTTGAGAATGGCAGAAAAGAACGTTAAATCTATTGCTTCCACAAGACTGACATGACTGCACCTGGATGTCTGTCTCTGGAATGTTTACTTCTTCATTCTGGCATGTGTTTGCTGACAGAACATTTTGGGATTTTTGCCTTTACCCTAAAACTAATTCTGAGGGATTCGGGCAGCAATATTTCATACTGTTCTCTTACATTCTTTATATTTTGTTCTAAAAAAATAAAATACCTTTTTCTCTTCAATGCAAATTTTCTAAAACCCTAAATTATAAGCTAATGGGGCAGCTGATAGAAGTATGAATTAGTTTATATTCTAAGCATATGTTTGGCCAAATTGTGATAATATTTTAAAAGGCCTACAGCATTTCAAGTATCTAGTGTATAGTGTTTCTTTTAAAACATAGAATTAATTCCTACTCTCTATATAAAGAATTATATAAGAAATACACACTATTAATATAAAGCATTTAAATGCTCAGACCAATATTTTTTCTCCCAGAAAATTATAAATTAAGTACAAAAAATTATGTAAAAACAGTGTATGTAGAAAGTCAGTTGAAAAGAAAACAGCAAATACTTACATTCAAAAAGTACATATCCGATCCTTTATCCTCCATAGGTCTATCATTTCTTTGAAGTACATGCAATACCATGTTTAAAGGCATATTTTTTAAAAAGTCTTCATATCAATCATTAGATACCTAAATGTGTCCCCAAACCAAGACCTTATGGCTTTATTAGTAACAAAACTGATGTTAAATAAAACTGATATTGAACAAAACTAGTATATTTAAATTTTAGTTCTGTAATTGAATTTTACATATACAAATTTTTATTCATATTATTTAAAAAGAATTGGCATATATTTGTTAATATGCATCCCTCACATTGCAGGGTCATTTACAGTGGCCAAGATCCAGAACAGTCTGAGTGCCCATCAGTAAATGAGTGGGGGAAAAAGCCACTGTACATTTACACAATGAAATACTGCTACTCAGGTACAAAAAAGGAAGAAATCTTACTTTTTGTCACCCTCTGGATGGACCTGGAGGGCATTATGCTAAGCAAAATAAGTCAGTCTGAGAAAGACAAATACCATCTGATTGAAAATGGGAAAGACACTGGCATTCTTGCTGCCTCTTAAACCCAATAAGCAGAGACAGGAATTGAATCTTTACATATACTTCATTCAGATGCCGGGAAATCTGAGAAGACAGTGGGTTTGCACCCTAAAACAAATCTTCTTACAATTTCTTTCCAGGCCAAGGTTTTTTTATAACAGAGAATAAACAAGGTGTGGTGAGGGGTTTGAAATTCAGGAAGAATTAGGTGAAAGAGACTGCAGCATTCTCTTCCTGGGCAGTTAGCTGTTCCCAGGGGCAGGGGGTGTTTGTCCCTCCCTGGAACACAATGGCCTGGATGTCTCCACTTGTCCCCAGGCGATGGTCTTTAGCAGTGCCCCAGGAGGTTGGCTGTCCCTCCCAGCAACCAGGATGGGCCTTATCTGTAGTTTCTGAAACAAAAGATTTAACATATGCATTACCTACTAGACTTATTAACGATTTACTAAACTAAAATTTTCCAGCTCTTGAGTCTCCTATGATGATCTCACTTATATGTGGTATCTAGTGAACAAAATAATTTACTCATCCATTTCTAAAAGTGGATGAAAATGGTGTAGGCACTTTGGAGAACTGCCTGGCATTAAGCTGAATACATGCCTGGCTCATGTCCCAGGACTTCTACTTAGAGATGAATGTGTCTGTCGACAAACATACGGAAACAAAATGCTCACTATGAGGCCAGTACTTTTTCTAGACTGTATGTGCTGCCTAGGATCTTCTGTACAATTTCAAATAGAGGTGTTTACTGTGAATATTCCCATCTTGCTCCCAAATCAAGCATGGGTGTGGTAACGCTGGATATCTTATTAACATTATAACATTAGCTATATTATATTTATATTCTATAAGTACTTTGCTGAGTTTTTATCACTATTAGATATTAAAATGTATAGATATTTTCTACATCTCTTATGGTAATTATATTCTTTTTCCTTTGTTAGGTCAGTTAAAACTACCATCTATTCCTACATCTATTCCTAGAATAAGCCCTTCTTTATACTGACAAATATTTTCTCTAGAATTTTGGTTCTTCTGGAGTAAGATACACTAAAGTGTAATTATCTTTCTTTGTAATGTCCTTTCCAGGTTTTGAGATCAGTGTTTCAGCAGTTCCAAAAAATCGCTTTTTCTTTTCCTTTTCTTCCTCTCTGAAAGAATCTTCAAATGATATTTCTTATTGCCTATATAACAGAAACATATCACTAGATAAACACATAAACCTGGTGTTTTGTTTTAGGATATGTTTTATCATTATAAATTCAATATCTCAACATGTTTGGGAATATTTAGATATTCTTGTTTGTATTTGTTTTGGGAAGTCTTGTTGCTCTGTCCAATTTCCATAAAAAGGAACTTTTTATGTCAGCTAAGATCTCATCCTATAAACTTTTTAATAGTGATAGAAACTCTAATGGTATTTTCATTTATGGTATAAGTAATTT
>PVIA01018374.1:0-12990 GCA_004024845.1 Tonatia bakeri
TCTGACAGGCTGGCTCTGATTTCCAGACCCTTGCCAGTTGCTTTGTAGCTCTCCCAAAGAGTTCCTCTTCCTACTTCTCCTGTAAGTTAAACTCATTCTTTTTCTTTCCTTTGGAGAAGGATGGCTTAGGCCCTGGGATTTGTCACTCCTAAAGGTTTTTCTTGTCTGCTCCTTAGGCTCTGCAGACTCAGACCCAGCCCAGGGGAGGGTGAGTGAGCTGATCACCCTGATTCGTTGGAGTGGACACTGCTGTGTCCGGGCTGCGGGCAGCAGTGGGCCTGTGCTCCATCCAGCAGTCTGTGGGGTGGTCCTAAGGGGCTTCTTTGAAGTCTCCTGCTGCATTTTGAAAAATTCATGCAATTAAAATATTTCAAACCCATACTGTTTTTGTATTGTTCTAGTATTTAAATATTGGAATGCTATAAAGTTATAGAAATAAAATAATATGATTTCCCTTCCAATCTTCAAGCACATTTGATACTTGAGCTCTATGCTGTGACTGCGAGCCCTTTGTGAGCCTCTTTTCTGAACCTGTAGGATTATGTATAAAGTGGTTTGCGAAGTAAAGAATTGGGAAGAAGGTTGAACTGGATGTCAGGGGATGTGGCTGTGGTCCTGGTTCTCCACTCACAGGCCCTGTGCCAAAGGGTTGAGTTCCTATTCTTTCTGAACCTTGGTTTCTCTTCTATAAAATGGGGAGGTTGGAATAGAGGTTCTCTTCCCCCACTCTTTACAGACCTCCTTTTATTTGTAATATTTGTGGCTAAACACTAGTTTTCCCTATAAAGTTGTTGGAAGTCATCAAGAATAAAAGTTATTGCAAAGCTATTTGCATTAAGTAGAGAATAACAAAGTGATATTAATTAGTTTTTATGCCAATTTTGTTCCAGTTCCAACCTGGCCTTTTCATTTGAACATACATATTAAATATATTTATGTATGAAGTATATATGATTGTGTGTAATTAGGTTTGTCAAATTATGTTAATGGCTTAAAGTCTCTTCCAGGCATAATGCTGAAAAAAATCAAAACAATTAATTAAAAAGTAGAATTGTTTTGAGTATTACCATTAGCGGAAATGTGTTAAAACCCACAATGACTGGAGGTATTTTGAAAGCGCGTGCCTGCACATCTGAAACCCTGCTCTGGGTCTCTATGTGAAAGAAGTTGATACAATGTTTCAAATTATTGTGTTGGGATTTAGGGACCTATTTTTGTCCTTAGTGCAGAGTTCAGTTATTTTTCAGAAGGATGGAAGTCTTGAGGTAGACTAGCCACTCCTTTTGAAGGCATTACTCCAGTTTGCATGGGATAACCTATAATTTACTCATAAGATTTCAATTTCTGCTCCATGGGGAAGAAACATTGAGCATGCTGCAGTTTCAAAACTGGGCCCCAGGGCTAAGCCTGAGGACTTGGAGAGAAAGACTTTAGCAAAGGTCTCTGGCCAAGGAAACACCATAATGATCCGTAGAGACATCAGTCCACTGTTTTAGATGTTCTCACGTATGACTGGTTCTGTAAGCAGAACATGTGTTTTCGGAGAACGTAGCTGTTCTCTGTGTGTTTATCAGGGGGCAGTCCTGCTCAGACAAGTCTGAAACATCCCATCTCTCCAGTGCCATCTTCTGCCATTTCCCTCAGTGACTCCTAGCCTTTACCCAATTTGAACCATTTCCTGATCCCTAAGAAAAACCATTATGCACTTTCATGCTCTTTCCTTCTTTGCCCAGCTGGTCAAATGCCACTTACCCTTCCATGGAAGCTCTGGCATCATCCTCTGCATGAATTCTCTGCTGGTCACATCTCTGCCCCAGAGGGAGTGAGAGGTCCACCCCACTGGGTGCTAACACCCTCATTCATCACTACTCTTACATGGATTGTGATTTGGGGGTATTGTTGGTTCTGCCACTAGACTGGGCACTGAGAGGAGGGACTGGGCCATCTTCACGGTTCTATCCCCAACCTGGCTCAGGCTCAGTAAATGTTTATTCAGTTGGCTAGGGTATGCCATGCACTACTTAGGTTAGTGCTCTCTCTAGAGCATTTTGTCTTTAGGATGGGTTGCACAGGGTGGTGGCATGAGTGCATGGAAGCCAACTGCTGGTTGAAATCATGTATTACTACTTATAAGCTGAGTGACAGTTCTCAGCCTCAGTTTTATCATCTGTAAAATGGGAATAATTTAATTGAGTTGTTTTGAGGATTAAACAAATTAATATTTACTGAAGTTGTATTTTATAAGATAATTTTGGCAGCTCTGAATCAACACAGTAGATAGAAGGTTGTAATTATGGGTCTGGTCCCCAGATTGTACAGAGAATGATCTTTTGCTGATGGATACCATTCAAACTTACATCCTATCTGAAAACTGTGAGACTTCAGAATAGATCTCACTATAGTGAAACCCTCTTTATTATCAACTGAAAAGCACCACAGACTGAATTTCAGCTCAGGAAAATAGAGCACTTTTAATACATTGTTCACCTATTTTTTAACCTTAAAAATGTGTAGTTTTTATTTGATCATATCACTATCCTGTTTAGCATGTGAATTGCCTTCCTATTGTCCCCAATTTCTCTGTGTGGCTTCTGAGGCCCCACCTGTCCTCTGCAGCTTCATCTCCTGCCACTTTATTTCTCCTTTTCCAGCATTAAGTTCCAGACATGCACTTCTTTCTGTTCCCAAACATGCAGGGCTCTTTCCTACCTTTCCTGTGTTTTCTCTTCCTTCTGTCTATACAAACGTACCTCCTCCTACTGCCCTGGTTTTCAATTCAGTTTAAACATCACCTCTCCTGGATTATTTTAGGGGCCTTTGGTTGTCTGCTGCCCAAACATCTGGTGCACTCTTATCATACCATTTGTTAGCTGTAGTACAACTTACTGCTTAACTATCAGCCTTTCCCATTAGAAATAAGCTCCAAGGGGGCAGGGACCAAGTTTGTTTTGCGCACTGCTGTATCCTTATCATCTTAAACAAGGCCTGGCCTGTGTAGGCATTTAATAAATACTTACTGAATGAATGTTTAATCTTAGATGTCAGAAGCTTTTAAGTGTAACTCAACCCATATTTCAGCTGAGTGTCCCCAAGTCTCCCTGCTTGTTGCACTGAGCTTGTCTGTTAAGACTCAGTGAATTGGCTTATGTCTCTATCCCATTTACGGTAGATCATCTCCTTTCTATAGAGCACTAGAGGATGGTCCCATTTTCCCCAAGTATCTCTGCTGACTATTTTGCAGTTTACCTTCTGTGCTTACTGGCCCTTTGCTATACTGCAGTTCTCTGCCAGATACCATCCCAGTTCCACCGGTACCCAAAGTGTCCCCTTCAAGGCTCTGTGTGTCATGGCATAGTTACTTGGCAGTG
The DNA here is from genome assembly GCA_004024845.1 of Tonatia bakeri. Classification (NCBI taxonomy): domain Eukaryota; kingdom Metazoa; phylum Chordata; class Mammalia; order Chiroptera; family Phyllostomidae; genus Tonatia; species Tonatia bakeri. The sequence continues at coordinate 3,369 of PVIA01018374.1, forward strand.
AAGCATGGAGACAGCTTAAGATAAAATAGGGCATACCTCCTTTTGAATAGTCCTATGACTATTTTCATCTCTGAGATCTTTTTTGTTCATCTTTTGGACTTGGATGGCCAGTCCCTATGACAATTTTGGGCCCTCTTTGTCTTCTCCTAAATCCCCAAATTCCTGCTAATTTCTTATGCAGACCCAGGCTAGCTGTTTTATTGTCTGGCTTTTGCTTATGAAGGTTTGGTCCCCAGGCTTTTATGTTGGTGAGCTGTCCTGTCCACAGCCACAGACAGGAGGCAGCACACTGTTGATTTAGAGGGTGGGCTCTAGGGCCAAACAACCTGGCTCCAAATTGGGTCTCCACATTTCCTGGCAGTGTGGTTTCCCCGTGTTACCTCAAGTTCTTTGTCTGTACAGTGGTCACTGTAGTGATATAAAATGGTAAATGTAACGAGGACCAAATGAGTTAATACAGGTAAAATACTTAGAAAAATGTGTGGCACACAGTAAGCATCTACTAAATCTTAACTTTTTTTCCTTCATTAAGATGCATGCAAAATCAAGACAGCTTTCTGCCTGAGAGAAATTCTTTAGAAAGCTTTTTAAGCCACCATGCATTTGCCTCAGTACATTAATTCCAAGTCATTTGTCAACTTTCTGAGATGTCTTCTGACTATCGTCAGCATACAGGGTTGGCTGTGTGTGCCAACCTAGGACCAGACTGGGCTTAGCACTTGGTTCCACTTGGTTTCTTTCTGTGATCTTCAGAAATTAAATTTGTGGAGAGTTAATTTCCTCCATGGGGACAATACTGCCCCTTAGAGTTCATGAATGTTAAATGAGCTCACCTATGTAAACATTAGCATAGTGTTGAGTATGTAATAACTATTTTATAACTGTGTTTATTACTATTAGTTTTATTGTTACTTTTCTAAATCAAGAGCAATAAATAGCATGTACTTCTCTGGAAGGCTGAAGAATTAAGTATGAACTCACTTCATTGTACCCTGTAGTATAAAATATCTTAGCCTCTTGTTAGAAGAGGCTAAGACTCTTGATGTTTAGTGGAACTCTTACAGAAGGGGTTAGAGAAGAAGCATGAAGTCCATTTTGTGAAAAGAGAGATGAGACTGTCCTATATGGCATTCCCTTCATTGGTAGAGTTAGAAACTATTTAACAGAAAGTTTCTGTTTTCTCAGGGGAGTCACCGCTCTCCAGGAGTAGTTTTCTGTTCTCTGACTGGTTAGTTGTGGATAAATGTAAACTTGCCATCCAGCAGAGGCTGATGGAGTGATACACTAATGGAGCCATTGGCAAAGGATAAACCAAGATAGAAACAAAGCCATGTTCCAAATAATGCTCAGTGCCTTTCTTGCTGTATTCCATTATAATTCATTTCCATTAGAGGCACTTTGGGCCATTTTAAAGCTATTACATTATAATTTCAGGGCTGACTATAAATTTGAAAGAACACACATGCACAGTTTCTTAACAATTCAAAGAAAATTAAAAAAAAGTAAGATTTACCATCTAGGTTTGTTATCCAGAATCCCAATTCCAAAGCCAGTGAGATGTTGAAATACTTTTTTGCATTTCATTTGAACTCAATAGACAACATATTTAAGGAAAAAATTAAACTTTAAATAATCACTCCTGTGCCGATTGTATAAACATGTATATCAAAGTGGTAGAGAACTGAAGAATCAAAGGAGGAAAGGCCCTCTCAAGAATCCAATGATCCTGAATTTAGTTTGACTCTTCAGCTAAGATGTATAAAAAATGTCAACAGTTGCTTCATTGTTCAGGTGGCAATAAAGTTATGTGAGGAAGCATTAGAACAGTACAAAAAACAGTGTATCTATTACAAAAAGCAAGTGCCTAATATGTTATTCAAGGGCACTAATTCTTCCATATCTGAGCCACCCAAGGGGGTAATAAGTCTGAGTTAGTCAAATGAAGGCTCTTGCCAAGAGTGTTAAGGCCCATGTCTTACTAAGTAATCAAGTTTGTGTAGCTGCACCACACAGGTCACTTTGCAGATAATCTGTAGTTCAGGCACACTGCAGAATTTATTTATTTCTTTTAATAAACATTCTTCACAGTCAGACATGTTGATAGTTTTAATTGAAATAGCTTCAGCTTCTAGTACATTCTTCCTAAGTCAGTAACTATGTGAGGCAGCTTTGGATTAGAGGGAGAAGGAGTACAGGGGGAAAAACCACACTCTATTCTGCTGTCAGATGGTGTCTCCACCCTGCTCTAAGCTAGAGGAAGGTCTTCCTACTCCCCACCCAGCATTGAGGGGCCAAATGATCAACTTGGGCCCATTGCTGGACACAGAGCCAGTTTTCTCTGGTATTTGCTGTGGTCCTGGATGTAGTGCTCAGTCTTGTCATGTTAGAAAATAGTGGAATAGTGGCTGAAGCTTAAAAAAAAAGGAAAGAAAAAATAAACCAAATCCTGATTCATAAAAAAATTTATCCCAATATCTCTTTTTACAAATGAGAAATCTAAGGCCTAGGGAAAGGACCTACCCAAGGGACACAATGTGCTAGGCTGGGAAGCAGGAACCTGTGTTTTCTTTCCATTTTGGAGGCACTTGTTCTGCTGTTATGCTTATTTGCTTGGGCTCATCCTTTGATGAAGTGTGGCTACATTGCTTTTCACACAATGGGCTTCATGCACTCAATATGACTGACGTTATTCAGCTCTACAGAGATGCATGAATTGATTTACCAATACTTGTGCATCTGGATGGTATTGCAGTGCAGTCTTTGAACTCTATGATACCTTTGGGTTATTATATATAGTTCAATTTGGGGAGAAGTCTTGTGCAGCAAGGGGGTGAGGTCTTCATCTTCTTTTCTATATTCTTCCAGTGAGGGCACTTGTGAAGTGAGTACCAGCTGCTACTTCCCCAGTAGAAGACTGTCTCCCTAAAGGCACATAGTTCTAGCAGGTCACATTCTCTGGTAGGTATGGCTTGAATGTTGTCATTTTTCTGTATGTATATATGCCCTATGTGCATCTGCCCATGCAGATGGCGGTTCTGGTGGTCCTCACACGGACCTACCCTGGGATTGGACAGTGAGGCTCTGTTTCAGTTCTCAGGTTTTATGTCTTCTGTTAAGCTTTCAAACACAGAGGATGAGTAAGCCATGGTTTCCAAACACTTTTCAATTTTCTGTTACTATTTCAGTCTAATTGACATTCTTTTTCTTTTGAATTATTGAATATGCTATTATAGTTGTCCCAATTTCTCCCCATTTCTGCCCAGCATCTCCCACTCCCTCAGGAAATCCCCCACCATTGTTCTTGTCCATGGGTCATACGTATAAGTTCTTTGGCTATTCCATTTCCTATTCTGTAGTTTATATCTCTATGGCTATTTGGTAACTATCAATTTGTACTTCTTAATCCTCTACACCCCTCCTCTCCCTGGCAACCATGAAAACACTCTCCATATCCATGATTCTGTCTTTTTTCTTGTTTGCTTAGTTAGCTTTTTAGATTCAATTATTAATAGATATGTATTTATAACCATTTCATTGTTCCTAGTTTTGATATTCTTATTTTTTCTTAAACATTAAAAAATGTTTTCTTTAACATTTCATGTAATAATGGCTTGGTGATGATGAATTCCTTCAGTATTTTCTTGTCTGGAAAGCTTTTTATCTGCCATTTGATTCTAAATGATAAGTTTTGCTGGGTAAAGTCATCTTGGCTATAGATCCCCACTTTTCATGACTTTGACTATTTCTTGCCAATCCTTTCTAGCTTGCAAAGTTTCTTGTGGGAAATCAGCTGACAGTCTTATGGGAACTCCCCTGAAGGTAACTAATTGCTTTCCTCTTGCTACTTTTAGGATTCTCTCTTCATCTTTAACCTTTATTATTTTAATTATGATGTGTCTTAGAGTGGGCCTCTTTGCATCAATCTTGTTTGGGATTATCTGTGCTTCCTGGACTTGCATGTGTACTTCCTTCACCAAAGGAGGGACATTTTCTTTCATTATTTTTTCAAATGGATTTCCAATTTCTTGCTCTTTCTCTTCTCATTTCTGGCACCCCTATGATGCAAATGTTGGACTGCTTGAATTTGTCCAGAGGTTGTTTATACTATCCTCATTTTTGTGGATTCTTTCTTTTTGTTGTTCTGATTGGTTGTTTTTTGCTTCCCTATGTTCCGAACCATTGGTTTGATTCTCAGCTTCAGTCATTCTATTGTTGTTTCCCTGTAATTTTTCTCTATTTCAATTAGTGTGTCCTTCACTTCTGACTGGATCTTTTTTATGCTGCTAAACTCCTCACTAAGTTCCTTGAGCATCCTTATAACCACTATTTTGAACTCTTCATCTGATAGATTGCTTATCTTTTTTTTTTTAAGTTCTCTTTCTGGAGTTTTGATTTTTTTTTTTTTATTTGGGCCATGTTTCTTTGTCTCTTCATGTTGGCAGCCTCCCTGTGGATGATTCTATGTATTCAGTAGAGCTTCTTTGACTCTGTGTCTTGGTAGTGTGGTCTAATGTAGTAGGTGTCCTCTAGGGTCCAGTGGTACAGCCTTTCCTATCACCCAAGCTGGGTACTAGAGGTATGGCCTTAGTGTGGGCTGAGTACACACTCCTCTTGTTGTTGAGACTTGATTGCTGTTGGCAGGTTAATGGGAGGGACTTACCTAGGTCAGTCAGCTGCAAGGACTTGCTGTAACCACTGACCACCAACCTTCATCCTACATGGAGGATCAGCTGTGCAGGGTCAGGGTAGTGGTGCTATGATATGGTCTGTAGCTGTCCACTGGGGGCACAGGCCCTGGGGTTTCCCGGGTGGTACAGGCCAAGGTCAGCCCTCACTAGTTTTCTGCCCAGGGCCACCATATCTGAACTATAAAGCAATCTGAGATGGCTGCCACTTCTGCTGTACTTGGAGATTCCTAGGTGAAGCCAAGCTGTGAATCTAGGCTGCTGCTTCTAGTGCCCAGTGTGGGGTTCACTGAGGCCAGCTATTGCTTGTTTGATAAGATTTAGGAAGTTGTGAAGCATGAGCCAAAACCAGCCATTCATATGGAAAAGCATCTTGGGTAGGCCCATCAATTGTGGTGGGCAGACTCTCTGGGGATCTCCAAGGTGAGTCAACAGTGTTAGCCAGGTTGGTGGACTCAGATATGGCACCAGATTTCTGGCTCTATTGTGGGGAGGGTTTAGAAAAGAGACAATAGCCTCTGCTCACCTCGAGGCCAGATGCTTCAGTTTCTCTCTGTATTCCACTGGTGTCTTTCAAGTTGCTACCCTGGTGCTGGAGCTCAGAGGGAGTGAATCCGTGTAGGTGAGTCCATGTATGAGCTCTCTAAGAGGAACTGCTTGGGGCTCCACCAGTTTCTTCCACAAGCTCAATCCCTGCTATTTTTTTTTTTTTTGCATCTAGAAGTTATGGGGACTTATCTTCTAGGCACTGTAACCCTGGGCTGGGGGACCTTGTGAGGAGGGGCCAGGACATCTTGCTCCTGAGTATCCCTCCGAAATTTTTACCCACCACATGTGTGTTAGGGACCAGTCCATTCCACATGTGTGCCCTTCCTGCATCTGCATTGATGTGGTTTCTTTAATTATGTAGTTGTCAGACTTCCATTGTGATATGGTCTGGACAGCTACAGACCATATCATAGCACCACCACCCTGACCCTGCACAGCTGATCCTCCATGTAGGATGAAGGTTGGTGGTAAAGTGGCAAGCCATGTCTACCTATGCTGCTATCTTGACTGGAAGTCCTAGTTGTAATTTTGATCTGGTTGTGTGAGGAGGTGAGACCTGTTTACTTCTGCCTCCATCTTGACTGGAAGTCCTAATCAACATTCTGACTGGGTTTAAATAAATGGTCACACCTCTAGGCCTTTCTAACAATCACACATTACCCCCCTCTGCTTATACTCAACTTTCTACAGACATCCCCAAAGACTTTCATCAGAAGCACCTCATTTTTTCCTTGTCTTATCCTGTTGGGGATCCCTCATCACACTGAAGTTTTTTCATTCAGCTCTGTTTTCTTATCCCCTGTCTCATATCAATCATGTTTTATAGGCACACCACTTTAACTTTCCAGTATATATTATGGGACTAATCATAACAATCCTGAGATAGAAACTGTTATTATGTTTACTTTGTAGGTGAAGAAACTGAAGTCTAAGAGATTAACCATTGCTGGTAAGTGGCAGATATGGGATCGAAACCCTAGGCTTTCAACCAGTGTACTATGTAAGTCTCACCTGTTGCAACTGGTTTCAGCACTGTGAATCTTGCTGGTGGACTGAAGCACAAGAGTCTGACATTTCTCAGTGACTGTTAGTAGCAAAACCAAACCAGGAGCAGCCAGGATTATTCCTGAACTGAAATTGCTACTTGCAGTTCTGAGAGTTATAAAATCTCAAACAATTTGGACCTTGTCTTTGCATTTCCATTTTTGTAAATATCTTTGATACTGAACTACACTAAATCTATTATTCTTTAGGCTCATTTGATATACTATCTGTTAGATACATGGTCCTTCACATAGCAGGAGGTCGGTGGGGGATATGTAGAGGGAGCCCAGCAGAAATGTGAAGACCTTAATGTTTTATTTCACTTTTGGTTACCTTCATGTATCATGGAAAAATTCACACATTCAGGTTTCAGTGACAATCTGGGAAGGAGATGGCTTTCTTTACTATCTTGAAAAACCTTCTATGATTTTTATGTAATTGGAGAACTGCGTTTCCAGCACACAAGTATAGAATTTGTTCCATTGTATATATTATTTTAATTTTTAGTGAATCTGGATATTGTAAGGATCATCTTTAAATTCAAAATCTGCTTTGAGGACTTCCAGCCAAGATGGAGGTATAGGTAGATATACATTGCCTCCTCATGAAATCAAATAAAGGATAACAACAAATTTAAAAACAAAAAAAATAACCAGAACTGCCAGGAAATCTAAATGTATGGCAGTCTGACAACCAAGCAGTTAAAGAAGAAACATTTATCCAGAATGGTAGGAGGGAAGGAGATGGCAGCTGGGGTGGAGAGAACTCCTGGGAAGGTGGTGGCTAGAAGACTGAGGCAGGTGAGGCAGCAGCTGGTGGCCCAAGTGGTCCCACATTTGCATGCAGATAAACCAGGAGGAACTACTGGGGAGTGAGACACACTGCATGATCCAGGGTTCCAGGGTGGGAAAAGAAAGTCTCCAAGCTTTTAACTGAAAAAACCTGTGGGGGTTCTGGTGGTGGGAAAATTCCCCTGTCTCACAGGAGAGTTTGTTGGAGTGACCCATGGGGTCCTAGAATGTACACAAACTCACCCACCCAGGAATCAACACCAGAAGGGTCCAATTTGCTTGTGGATAGCTCGGGAAGTGACTGAAAGCTGCTGAGAGCCAGCAAGTGGCTCTGTTTCCTCTCTGCCTCCTCCCCCATATACAGTGCCACAACACAGCTATGTGAGTTGCCCTGTCCGGGTGAATACCTAGGCTCTGCCCCTTACTATGTAACAGATGTGCCAAGACAAAGAAATATTGTCCAAATGAAAGAACAGATGAAAGCTCCAGAAAAAATACAACTAAGCAGTGAAGAGATAGCCAACCTATCAGATGCATATTTCAAAACACTGGTAGTCAGGATACTCACAGAAATGGTTGACTATGGTCTCAAAACAGAGGAAAAAGTGAAGGCTATGCAAAGTGAAATAAAGGAATATGTACAGGGAATCAAACTGGGACTCAAATTAATGGTCTGGACCAGAAGGAAGAAATAAACATTAAACCAGAACAGAATGAAGAAACAAAAATTCAAAAAAATTAGGAGTGACTGAGGAACCTGTAGGACAACTTTAAATGTTCCAACATTCAAATCATAGGGGTGCCAGAAGGAGAAGAAGATTAAGAAATGGGGACTTACTTGAAAAAATAATGGAGAACTTCCCTAATCTGGCAAAGGAGATAGACTTTCAGGAAGTCCAGGATGCTCAGAATGTGCCAAAAAAGTTGGACCCAAGGAAGCACACACCAAGGCACATCATAATTACATTACCCAAGATAAGAAGATCTTAAAAGCAGCAAGAGAAAAGGACACAGTTACCTACAAAGGAATTCCCCTAAGACTATCAGCTGATTTCTCAAAAGAAACCTTACAGGCAAGAAGGAACTGCAAAAAAGGTATTCAAAGTCATGAAAGGCAAAGACCTACATTCAAGATTACTCTATCCAACAAGTCTATCTCTTAGAATGGAAGGTCAGGTAAAGTCCTTCCCAGACAAGGTCAAGTTAAAAGATTTCATCATCACCAAGCCCTTCTGTCATCTGCTAGTTTGCCAAATTATATGAAATGTTAAAGGGATTTATCTAAGAAAAAGTTTATCAAAACTATGAACGGTAAAATGACAACAAATTCAAAACTATCAACAACTGAACCTAAAAAACAAAAACAAACTTAGCAAATAACTGGACAAGGAACAGAGTCACAGAAATGGAGACCACATAGAAGGTTATCAGTGGGGAGGGGGAGAAGTAACAATAGGGGGAAGGTACAGGGACTAAGAAGCATAAATGGTAGGTACAAAATAGACAAGGGGAGGTTAAGAATAGTATGGGAAATGGAAAAGCCAAAGAACTTATAGGTACGACCATGGCTATGAACTAAGGTGGGGAATTGCTGGTGGGAGGTGGGGTGCAGGGCAGAGGGAAATAAAGCAGAGAAAGAAAATGGGACAACTGTAGTAGCATAATCAATAAAACATTAAAAAAAGAAAATCTGTTTTGAAAAAGTTTCACATAGTGAAGGAAGCAAGTTGATAAGGAATACAGTGACTATATCCTTTGGTAAAATATCAGCTCCTGTAGCATGACTTTTGTGTTTTATGTTGCTTTGGGTGTGTAAAGCTGTGTAGTAGGTGTTTTTAGATGTAAAAATATTATAGTTAGAGGGATATTTTATTGGCTTTGGGGAGAGTAAGATAGAAAGTTTGGAACTTGGAATGGTCCCTGAGAGTCTGAGTCCTACAGTAACGATAATCAGAGAACTTTCTTTCACATTGGCTAGAGAGAAGTCAGATGGACTGTGCAGAAGTTTCGTCTGATGTTAGTATGTTAATAAAAAAATAAGCTAATGAGACAGTCTGGGTACCACTAAACGATTATTTTATCCTAGATAAATGAAGTAAGTACAATCAAATAGGACTGGCACTGCAATCTCCAGCTGTACATATGATCTGATTTCTCTAGTGCATGTTCTGATTATATAAAGTCATACTCCCCAGAAGGCACTTTTGTGTTTCCCCTACATTTAATAAGAATGCTTGGCTGTACTTGTTGAAGGAAGGCTAAGGGTAGAAATGTATTAATTTACTTTGAATGCCAATTACGGTGATCTATCATTATTATCATGGGCTCTGTCATCTGCTAGTTTGCCAAATATGAAAAAAAAGTGATTGCTGCACAGTTCCTAATGGAAAAAATTAAATTCTCCTCAAATCAGCAACATTTTAATCTGTATCATGAAACCTTGGGGTGGGGGCATGATACTTTAAATTCTGTGCATTTAGTTGGTTTTTGAGGAGAGCAAAAGCAACTAGAAATTTTCTTTCTTTCTTTTTTGCCTTTTTAAAATTGTTGTTC
>PVIA01018375.1:0-12985 GCA_004024845.1 Tonatia bakeri
GGTTTCTATTGCCATGTTTACACTTGTAACTAGCACCATCACTGAAGGCCGGATCATTTATTCATGATGAAAGTCTCCCCTTCTTCTCTTTATCACATAGAGAGTGAGGTCCGCCAGAGGAAACCCTTCCTCCCCAGGCCCAGGGCCCTCTGATCTCAGCAGGGAAGCTGCGTAGTGGGGACATGTCGTACCTGAGGTGTGACCTGTGTTTTCAGTGCACTTCTCAGGACAGCAAAAATCAGTGCCTCTCCACTAAGTCTTCATTGTTCATTCATTGATTCCTGCACACACTCCACTCATTCATTCACTCAACAGACATTTCATGAACCATTTCCTGTCTACTAACTTGAATAATCAGTGCTCTGGGTAGAAACTAAAAGATCTGGAGACGTTATTCCTGACCGTAAAGACCAACAGAAGAGTCAAGGGTAAAGGAATAGAGGAAGGATCAACTGAGCTGACCATATCAGAATAACTGGTAATGAGTTTCATGGTGCTTTAGTATAAAACAGAATGCACCAGTGGCCAGCACACATGACTTTAATGCCTTAAATACATTATGCCTACAGCCTGGCAGTGGGACTAGATTGCACACTTAGCAGAGACTGAGCATCCCAGATGTGCCAGAAAGAGGAAGAAGCTGGCAACCCAACGAGGAGAACGATGCTGCACTGGCCAGGGCCTGAGCTTTCCTAGTAACTTAGCATCTTGTTTAGGAGGCTTGGGTAGTGTCTACACGATGTGAGAAAGAAGGCGACGATACTAGATTTGGAATAAAGGGTTACACACACCTGCAGGAGCAAAAAGAAAGACTAAACCTTCTGGATTAATTAGAACTTCCCGTGAAAGGGAGCATTTTCCTGAAGCTTGATCTAAGCAGGGTTTTGACAAGGGGAGATATAGTGAAAAGGCCATGTGTGTGTGTGTGTGTGTGTGTGTGTGTGTGTAGAAAATCAGCAGACTTTAAGAAGGAGCAGTAGAAAAACTATGTTCTGCTGGAAACACAGACTTGAAGAAGGCATTGAAGAAATGATTAGGATGTATATATTTATATAGGTTTAATGGGAAGGAGTTCCAACGATGATAATGTTTAATAGCATAAAACACTGAAAAGTAATCAAATAGTCATGAACTAAAAATGAGCCACACAATTTTAAGAAGCATGTCTTTGGAGATAAAATTTGTGTTTTACATTTGTTGGAAAATGAATAATTTAATCACATATGTGGGTAACACTTTCACCATGGTTCCCATTTAAAGAAAATATGACTGGTGAATTATAATTTTAGTGCAACTTTTATGCATAATGATACTTTTGTTTTTGATGCTTGTTCATTGGTCTACCTTCTGGCTTTATGACTAATCAATGATTGTTTCAGAATCTAGCCCCGCCTACTGACTAGCCCACTTAGTCCTCGTTTTGTCTTTGTCCCCACTTAACACACGCTGAATGTTCCATTAATTCAAAATTAGTCGTTATTCCCAAAAGTATTTTTCTTCTTGCCACCTCCATGCTCCCTCTATCTGGAAGGTACTTCCCCAATTCTAAAGCTGAACATCACCTACCACAAATACTTCTATAAATGCATGTGCTTCAAACATCTAATAAATACATTACTTTAAAATTGTTAATACAAAGTATTATAATTATTTCCATGATTTAGATGTATTATCTCTTGTGTTTTCAAAGACTGGAGTTTAAAGTTACTTACTAATTAAAATATGATATTTATCTAATAAAGGGGTTAGAGTTTAACTGTATCAGCCCAAATTTGTTGCATACTCAGTAGATTACTTTGTATTATTGACATATTACTACTGTAAAAGAGTATCTTCTTCCCTATAAAGGGTCTAAATGTGCTGAACTCAATTCACGTGATGATTGATTTGACAGATTTGTCACAGTCATTTGGCACGTGCTTATGAAATACCTTCTTCAGGAGGTGAGGAGACCATTGTGCTTGTCTCCTGAAAGCTAACTAAAAACCCGCAGTGAGAGTCAGCTCAGCACGTCACGGCACCTGTTCTGTGTCCCCCACCAAGAGAAGGCACCTGTTGTCAGAGTGCTAATGACGTGTGCCAACTTCTATGTGGCATCACCGTTAACGCTGCCTCTAAAGTAGATTTCTTTTTAGGAGACAAACAATCAGCGCATAACACACCAACTTGAAATTCTAGAATAACTTTGAATCCACATAAGAGATGTGGAAAAAATATTCGCAACAATATTACAAAAATATATACAACTCAAAATGCACATTTTACATATCCTTTTAAAATAATACACCCATCGAATTTCCTCATTGACTAGTATTTGGAAGTAATAAAAGACACTAATAAATTCCATCAAAAGCTCTAACAAAACAACTTAATAACTTCCCTCCTCTCTAAGGTATGTATACAAACAGAGGGTGAGTTACTAATGAGAAATGTAGAATGAATTCATGAGCAAAAAAATTATTTCTTACTCGCTTCATTTTTAAGATGCATTGTTTGCAAAGATGCCAGCACTTGCCTCAAGCAATTGATTGCTGAAGTCCAGAAAAAAGAGAATCAGAAGATATCAATATATTCCCCAACATTAGGTAACAAGAGGCAATGTCAAAGCAACAAAAAAAAAATCTACTTTATTCATCAGAAGGATCTCCCTCTGTTCAGGACTCTACCACTCAGTGGCTGTGTGACCTCAAATGAGTTATTTCTCTCTCGGATTGCTCATCTAGAAATTAAACTAGGATATTTCTATGTCTTTGGTCCCCAAATTTTACCTATCCTCAAATTTATAGACGTCCTTAAATCTCACAAAATTTACCCCTTTTCCTATCAATTTCTTGACTATGAAACCATCTGCAACAAACCTGAGAAATTCTGCACCAACAACCCTCTCTCTGATCTCGTATTCTCATCCTTCCAATTCTTCCATGGTTTAGCTCATACTCTTTCTGCTCTGCTTGAAGCCTAAACAGTCTTGATTCCTGCACGTTTTTCTAATTTATCAGCTGCTGCTAGCATCTCTTCCTTCCTCGTCTCACCTGGATCATTGATTCTACTTCTTTTCCCCTCGAGTTTCCCAATTACTTTGTAGTTTTTATTTTACCGCACTTTCCTAGGAAAGCTCTAACTCAGAGTCAATGTCAATGCCGGACTTATTATATGCGGATGTGGTGGGCTGCGGTTTATCGGAGGGTATTACACAACTGTGCAGTTTGCATCTCCATGAAGTTGGTGGCTCCATTCTGATTACTTGCTCTATGCTATCATTCCCTTCCATCCCCTTCTATGAATATTCCAACACGTCATAGATGTCCAATGCTTAGTATGAAAACCCTCATTCTACAATTACTGGCAGAAAACTTATCTCCTTTATTAAATACAAACATGAGGCTATTAGAATCCATTTATACCAGCTATCCAGTGCGTTCATACAAGCCAAGCTACATCTACACTTCAGGTCACCAGTGGGCCTCTTAGCCCCTCCGATTCAGTTCTTTACCTCATCCCATCACTGCTTCTAGAACACTCCACCTTCTGTTAATTACTGTACCGTCAACACTCCTCATAACCACTTCTTCCTCTTATTCTCTAAATATGCTCAAGCTTCTGCTAGCCCGCTCCTAGCCGGCTACCACTCGATTTACCACGCCTACTTTCATATGCAATTAAAGAAAGCTTGGTTGCCACACCCAGTGCCCTGGTGGCTGGCTGCTTCTCTTTCCATGGTACTGAAACTGCTTGGGTAGTCATTGGCGGTCTCCTAAGTTTGAATCCAAAGGAAATGTTGCTTTCTGAGTGGACTGAGCTTATCTCCTGTGGTTGTGAATGCTGCTTACTTTTTCATTCTTGACACCTATTTTCTTGGGTGACATTACCCTTCACTATGCACCATGTTGTCTTTTGTGGGGTAGACTTTCTGACATTTTATTCTCTTCATTAAATGATTCCCCTTTTTACAAGTGTTCCAGGTTCTTGTTCTCATAGTGTTAATCTTTGCTTCACTATTACTCTGACAGTATATTATCCTGGGCCATGTCATTTATTCTTATAGTTTAAACAACCACAGACATATTTAGAATTTCCACATTTATTTTTCCATCTCAGACCTCTCTACCAAGGTTTGTATTGAGACCAAGTGTCTTGCATAGGTATCAAAATGGATCAGATAAAATGTTAGTTTCTCATCTTTCTCTTTCAACTGACTTTTCCTTCATTATCTCTTTCTTTAACACACAGATGTTTTTGTATTTTCTGACTTTTAAATATATCAAAATTATTTTTTATGCTTCATCTCAAATATTTTAATTGTCTGCTTCTCTCCATCTTCACTAATAAATTTAACACAGGCTACCACCATCTCTCACTTAGCTAATTGTTTACATTTCTAATTGATTTCCCTCTTTTGTTCCCCTCAAATCTGGTTTAATTCTCCTCCAATCCGTTATCCACATAGTTGCTAGAGGGAATTAAAACCTAAATATATATAAATATTTAGCCCTATGATTATGATAATCTGCATACATTTCTGCATAGCTGGTAAGGGCATTCTTCAAGGAAAGAAATTAAGCTTTTTATGTATGTATTATTAGCAAAGCATAGGGCACGTGACAGAAAATGAACACAATGGAAAGATATTGAATAAAAATAGTAGTGTTATTTTTCCCAAAGAAATACTAAAACTGTCTTTCTTTTGAGGGGAGAAATAGTATAATTTCAATAAATTCAACTTAGAGTATTCCCTCAATAAATATCTGTTGACTACCAACTCTAAAACAGACCTTGGTTATACCACGTGAAAACCACAGTCTGTATCTTTGAAGTTTAATTCCTGATGGAAGATACAGATAAAAAAGGTACATGGAGAAAATCAAGCAATGGATTATAAGAAATGGAATGAATGGTGGCTGTAATTTAAAATTCTGTAGACAGGGCATGTTTCTTTGAAATTTGATCCTAAAAATTAAGTTCGATAAGGGAGCAGACCAAGTTAGGCAAACATTCGGGAGCATGTTATTGGGGAGGAAACAAAAAATACTACGACCCAGAGAATAGTTTTCAAGTTAAGGAGAAGTTAAGGAGAAGATTATAGTTGGAGCAGATTTAGTGAGTGACAGGATATATGTGGCCAAAACGACAATAGGCTTATAATCAATGCTACAGAATTTTAGAACCATAGAGGAGTGATAGTCTGGAACAATGAGAGCGAGGAAGGCATTCACCCAGATTCAAGTCCAGTGGGAGGAGGGCTGAAGGAGACGTAACAGTTCCCACCTGAGGACCTGCAGAGGCATCAGCATCCTTAGGGGAGACTTCCGTTCCATTCACAGGGACTCGAAGGTAATTTTTGGAGGCAAGAGCATGGGTGTTTTATTTATGATGGACCATAAATTCCAGAGTGCTCACTGGAGAGGTTTCAGGAGTTAGTGAAGATGAAAGACCAAGACATAAGAGAGAATATGCAGAGATGCGTAGTGGTTTAAATGTGTACCATGGGGGAAGCTTAGAAGTCTGGGACTCCTTGTGGTGATTGACATAAACAGGTAATGGGCTTAATGAGATTAGTTCTGGCTAATCTTGAAGTAGACAGTGGTAGCTAGTCTGTGACTATTTGGAATAGGTCCCACTTTCCTCCTGCTGATAGAGTTATGAAGGCCCAGATGGCAGGTTCTTCCCCCACGTGTGTGGTCTTACTCCTCTGGATCCCTGCCAAGTTCTTGTTGTTGATCATTTTCTTAGAAAAAAAAAAAACTATTTAGGTTAAGTCTAAAGATGAATAAAATATCCTTGTGTTCAAAATAAAAATTTTGAAACATAGAATATTTTAGAATGTTTAGTTTATTCACAACACTGAAATACATTTTTAGTAAATCCATTTTGCACTTGTGATGCCTTGAATTATTTCCAGGGTATACAGACCCTCTAAAATATATTTCCCATTGACTGCTAGGATTCCTGTTCTTGAATGCATTCATTGAGTTTAAGTCACATTGTCAGAAAACGGAAGACTTCTATGATTCACATGTGGGAAAGGAATTTGTCCGGATCCTCGAAGATAGCGAGATGAACGGATGTGCTGGAGAGCACTAGAAGAAATGCCTGTGAGGGAGACTGGGGAGGGAGCCAGAAGGATGGGGGGATGTCAGCCTCAAGTGCAGATCTCCCCCTGCAAAAAAAGAGGGAAAGAAAGGAAGGTCTTAGACTTCAGTGAGGTTTCAAGACAGTTTGATGAGAGTGGTTGAGATGGGGGGCAGCTTTTCTCAAGCTAAAGTCCCCAGCCAGAGGCATAGAGTGTCTCACAGGAAAGAGCCTGCCCTAGTGGTATCTTTTCTGCCCAGTTTGGTTGGGAGCAGCCAAGGGGAGGGTCACCTTGGTGCACAAGCCAAGTAGGAGTCAGAGCGCCACAGTGGAGGCCATTTGTCAATCACGCTTACCCCCGTAGGAAACCTGAGAGGCACATTTTCTCATCTGTCACAGCAAATGAGCATGCATTTTCAAATCGGTTCAGCTGAACATCATGTAGTGAGGGGCATGGCATTATGCCACAAAGATGAGTGTGGAAAGAGAAGAGGGTATTGAACTGTGGGACTCCAGAAAGCAGAAAGAAGCTTTAAAGCAAAGAGCGGTGTGAGCAGTTGATTCTTGTCTCCCCAAAATTCATGTTAAAGCCTTAACCCGCATTTCCTCAGAATGTGACTCTTTTGGAGATAGAACCCTTACAGCAATGATGAAGCTAAAATAAGTCCTTCAGGGTGGGCCTTAATCAAATCTGACTGGTGTGCTTACAAGGAGAAGGAATTTGGACACACAGGAGACACCAGGGATCTGTGCGCCCAGACTGAAGTCCAGGTGAGAAGACACAGTGAGAAGAAAGCCATCTGCAAGCCAAGGAGAGAGGCCTCAGGAGAAACCAAACCTGCCAACACCTTGGTCTCAGACTTTTAACCTTCAGAACTGTGAGAAAATAAATTTCTGTTCTTTAATCCACCGAGTCGGTGGTATTTTGTCATGGTAGCCCTAGAAAACTAATACAAATGGTCTTCTCTATAGCTAGTCTTTCAGCAAGTAGAGCTGCCTGACAATGAAATTCTAACCCAGAGGACAACATGCCACTGTCACTGGAGCTGTTGGAAGTTTTCTTGTTCTTTCACATCTCGGGGCAGATCTCTGAGGAGCTGATATTTGAGCAAAGACCCGAAGATAATTGACACTCTGAGATCGAAGGTCACAGTCATTCTAAATATAGGGACACACAGGAGCAGAGGCCCTGAGTGGGGAAGCTAGACTGGTGGGCACCTGTCCAGGACGTCATAGGGGGAACTCCTACACTACCTAAGGTGCTCTCAGCACCTCTTGTCACAGCTACAGAAGTCGCCATTGAGGGGAGGGTCTCTTAGTGCCACCAGGGACGTCATGGAGGACACATGCTGAAGTTATAAAACATGGCTGTGCATCAAGGTCGATATGTCTGGACAATCTTTAGAGGCCTTTCCTAATTGTATTTTGTAGAATTTGGTTAAAATGCAATTTAGTGGCATTGCATGGATTGGCAATTTATATCACCCTCTTACTTAAAAAATGTGGAAGAATGCAATTTGTGGAGAACACTGTTTGTAACATTTATGAGAAAACAATCTGATTCTTTCCAACTTTGCTCAGGAAGCAATGCCCTTACTCTTCCAAACTTTTAAAATCAGGTATAAATACAGGATAACATACTTGAAAGGGTTCTTTCACCCAATTTAATAGAAGCAGAAAAGATTTAGAAATTCCTCTTCATGATGCAAACTCTGTATGAGTGTAATTAAGGACAAAGTATGTTTCTCATACCATAGCTGAGAATTATCAAAATTAAACATGCAAGGCCCTCATTAACCAAAAATACATGTGGGTCATAAATGGCTCCAACAATAACTAACAATTTAGAAATTAATAAGTTGAGGCTAGGTATGTAAAATGAGTCATGAAATTTTCCATTTGGAGGAGGATAAACTCAGACTTACATTTGGGTTAATATATAATAGCCACTTGGTCTAGAATATATGCATAACAGGAAAAAGAAAAAACTCCACAGTGTCAGTTGATCACTTATTGGTCAATTCTACTTTTAAGTCAAACTCATGTAACAATATTATTAATTTACACTGTGATGAGACTAAGTCTCAATGAGTAATTGCATAATCCCATAGGTTAAAATAAGGTTTGAATTTGAGGAGAAAGAGCCATATAATCTTGCTGAAAATCGGAAATTAAAGAAATTTGCAGAGTCACTGATTCTGAAGGTGGAAAGGACAAAACAGATTGTTTAACGTGTCTGAAAGACTTACACTAAGATGTCTATCACTAATGCTCTTCCTTTACATCCACCTTTGATCATTCCTTTAAATCCCGTTGACATCAGCATAATTCAAAGAAAAACATTCATTGGAAACATTAAAAAAATATATCATACTATAGTTTAACCACAGTTGTAGATTACATTGTTTATGCTTACTTCCTTGTGGTACCTACAGTGGGGATTTAATTTACTGAAGCAAAATTCCCAATTTGAGTATTTACGCATTTCCCTGAAAACGGCAGAAGGCCAGGATTAAGATTGTGTCTACAGTTTAACTACCTAGGCTTGTAATCCGAGCTCCATCACTTAGTATCTGTGTGACCATGGACCACGCTGTGCCTCAGTTATCCTATCTGTAAAACTGGGGTAACAATAATAACTTTTTCAGAAGGCTGTTATGAGAATTAAAGGGGATAATTCATGTAAAGTACTTAAGGAAGAAATGGCACTAATAGCTGTTTGATATGCATTCACTATTCTTATTGCCCAAGCTACAGAAGCATGAAGCAATGGGGTGGAATGATGAATCTGCTTGGTTGCTTGGTGGAGAGCACAGCCCGACCCAGGCACACATGCTCTAACTTCTGGACCTAGCTCCAAGCCAGCTCAGGCCAGACAATGCCATAAAACTTGCTGAGGCTGAGCTTCCTGTGGTCTACAGGGGTTTGGAAGCGTGAATAACCAGTTAATAATAGATCATGACATGGAAAGGAAAGTTAACCAGTCAAATCCAGTTAACAATAGGGTTGGGAGACTTATTCTACTGATTTCCCTGGAGATGCCCAGGGACTACTGAGGAGGATGGGGTGGAAGCCATGGGAGGCGTGCTTTGCTCCCTATTCCCAACTTCCAGTCTTCAACCAGAGGCCAACCCCTGTCATGTTTTATATATCAAGCTTCTATACACAACTTTATTTGAATGTAGGGCCCCACAACTAGAGTCTGAAAGACATTGCCTGACCAGATGTGACCAGTCAGCTTAGGTAAGAGGCACATGGGTAACAGAAGTGAGGAAATGGATGTTGCCTATACACCTCTTCATCCTTATTTTGAAGAAAATACCTCAGAATGTGTCAAGTCCAAGTTCTGGACTACTTTTTCCTGAAAAACAAAACAAAACAAATAGGCTTTATTTTAAATAGAAAAGTTTTCCCAAGTCTGAAACGTTCTTCAGAGTTCTTTTGGAATATATGGGTTCTCAAGGAAAATGATCAAAAGCAATTTTGCACCAGGAAAACATAATCATTTTATGAGAAATCAATATGAATAAACATAAAATTATCCTTATTTAATGATTTCTTTCCTCTATTATGCTAATTGCTTAAGATTCTTATAGAGCTAGGTTTATTCTATCCTTTGTGGTTTTCTGCTTCTGTGGTTAAGAGTCTGTCAGGTTTTCCACTCTAATAAAATCTCCTTTTTGGGATTTATAATTTCATTTCAAGTCTTCTCTATGGAATGAAATTTTGTAGACAACCTTCGCTTGGGAGATAACTTCTTTACTTTAAATTCAGAAAAATATGCCAAGTAGGTTTTTCACTGATACATGAATAATTCATTTTTCCATTTGTAGAATATTATGTTTATTTTTTAATAACTCAGTAACAGATTTAACATTAGGCCTCTAGAAAAGCTGAACTCAAGATCACAGAAAGTCTACTGGTGGACACTTGGGCTGCTTCCATATCTTGGCAACCCTAAACAACACTGCAAGGAACACAGGGGTGCGTATATTCTTCCAAATGAGGGTTTTGGGTTTCTTTCAGTATATTCCCAGAAGTGGGATCACTGGGTCATAAGGCAGTTCCAGGTTTAATGTTTTGAGGTATCTCCATACTTCTTTCCACAGTGGCTGCACCAATCTGCATTCCCACCAAGGGTTCCCTTTTCTTCACATCCTTGCCAAGACTTGTTGTTTGTAGATTTATTGATGATGGCCATTCTGACCAGCATGAGGTAATATCTCATTGTCCTTTTAATTTCCATTGCTCTGGTGATCAGTGATGTTGAGCATCTTTTCATGTATCTATTGGCCATCCGTATGTCCTCTTTAGAGAAGTGTCTGTTCAAGTCCTTTGTTCATCTTTTGAATTAGATTGTTTGTCTTCCTGGTGTTGAGGCATATAAGTTCTTTATATATTTTGGATATTGGTTGGTGGATATGTTCTCCCATCATTAGATGAGTGGACAAAAAAGCTGCAGTACAGTAACACAATAGAATACTACTCAGCTATAAAAAGAAAGAAGGAAATCTTATATTTTGCAACAACATGGATGGACCTGGAGAGTGCCATGATAAGTGAAGTAAACCAGTCAGAGAAAAACAAATACCATATGATTTCACTTATACGTGAGGAGAAGGTTGGCAGGTGTTAAGTATAAAAGCTAAATGAGTTAATAAAAAAAGAAATTCATAGACACAGTCAACAGTATGGTGATAACCAGAGGGAAAGTGTGGGGAGGGAGGTGGAAGGGAGTAAAGGGAGGATAAATGGTGATGGGAGGAGACGTGACTTGGGTGGTGGATGCACAGTGTAATATAAAGCTATGTATTATAGAATTGTCCCCTTGAAACTTGTATAATTTTATTAACCAACATCACCCCAATAAATTCAATAAAGATGATTTTTAAAAAGACACAGAAAGCCCTTACTCAACCATCATCAAAATAAGACACAAAGACTTAGTTTTTTTGATACATTCAAGCCTTAAGTTTCTAAATAATTTAGTGTGACCTTAAATACTTAGAGAATGGAGAAATTTCCTCAGGCTAAAGCAGTTAAAGCTGCTTGGCATTTGTGCTATTTTTGGAGATAATAAGCTATTCCCTCCTTGTTCAGTGTCACGGACCCTAGTGTTTACACCATATTATAAAACGTGATGACAGACAGCGTAGCACCAGCTGGCAATGTGACCTTTCTTTCCTTTAGTGATTCCATACAAGGAAGGCTCTTTATTTTTTTTTTACTCCATCTTCTTGTACTCTCCCTCCTTATAGTCTTGGCCTTAGTTTTTGTGAAATGAGTGCATTAAATGAGATTATACATACAAGACACTGTGAAAGGCAAATAAAAAAATATTTGTATTAGATGACTGCCTAAATGATTAGCTTCTTCTCCTGATGCTTGCTTTTTTTTTTTTTTTTTTTTGACAGACAGCAAAGCAAAGTGGGAAGAGTGTAAGCTGTGACAATAGGCAGTTCTGGATTTGAATTTCTGTCAAAACACTCCCTATTAATGTATGATGGCAAAGCGATTTGACCTTTCTGAGCTTCCATTCTTGCCTCAGTACCCTGGGGAGTATAAAACCCACTTCTGAGTGTGTTTTAGGAGTGCCATGAAGTATTAGCATCCGATAGACATTCAGTGCATTGGAGTCATGATAGTAATTATAAGGATTATTTTTTAAGAAAAATAATATTGGTGCGGACTTTAATTTTGATGATTTCAATATTTTGTGGGAGGCTCAATGGCCTAAACTGTTTCATTTGCCATGCAATGCTGCTGCAGGGCAGAGAGGCAGCTGTCACCAGGGATGCCCCGGGACATCACCACATCGGGATCTGTCTCTTGAGAGTTCACTGGCAGACACTCTGGGCTTTGCACTATTTACACATTTTTCTGCACCTCTCTGGATATTTATATGTTAATTTCTGCATATGTTAGAGCCTAGTCAGTGGTGGAAATAAATGAGAAAGAAAATATTTTTATCAATCCCTGTTCTAAAAAGACACTCGAATAAAAAGAAAAATTCCTGAAAACATATTTCAGATTAATAAACAGAATGCAGCTGTGGTTTCCCTATAGGAGAAAAAGCTGTAGAAACATCACAGGCTTAACATCAAACAGGCCTGGATTTAAATTCAGGTCCACAATTCTTACTTCCCTTCCTTTCAGTGAGCAATTACATTGCAAGGGATTCACCAGACACAGAAAAGAAGAGGCCAGAGGTTATGGGGATGATGAGCAACAGGACAACATCTCCTCAAATGGTAAATCTTAAGGCCTAGACCTAGTTGTATACACTTGTTGGATAATGGTCCTTCACATGTTGTGATATCACTGCGGGAATTCTTTTTTCCCGTAATATCAATGCTCAAAGGGTCTTTGTGGGACAGTAGGACAAGTCGCTTCAAGCCACGTTCAAAGCCATTACAAACAATCTAAGCTGGGAAAAAAAGTTGAAATAAAACCCTAAATTCTTATTTATTCTTTCTCGTAGCTTATAAACTTCAGAGCAGGGCAGCCTGAATGTCCGTCTGCATCCTGCTTGTAAAACCCTTATTGTTCAATGGCTTGGAGCTCTCTCACCCTCTTAGGCTAAGGCAAGGAGGTATTATTTGATGGGCTATAAGCAACCCTGGCTTTTCATCTCAGAAGAAATCAATGGTGGGGCAGAATTCTTCCCCAGGTATTTTTTTCTCTGAAATAAAACACACCTGTCTCTAAAAAAAAGTATTATCATATACCAGGCACTTACAAGTAACTAAATAACAGTGAACTCAACAGTAATTAGCATTAAATTTATAAACATTTCAGTTTACAAAGAAGTATCCCTTCATATTTTATTGAGGACCTTCATTAACAGCACCAGAAACTTCTAGAACACCCAAAAGATAGGTCAAACAACAGTTAAAAGTAGTTTGTTTAAGAAAAA
>PVIA01018376.1:0-12986 GCA_004024845.1 Tonatia bakeri
GGCAAGGGCCCCTTCCATCATGACCCATAGGATCATGGGGGGAAGCCCTGGCCAGAAGGTTTCACCATGGATATTTTACTGAGTTCATACAAAGTAACATAAAATTAATCTAGAACTGAACATTTAAGTAGTTCTTTTTAGCCTGCTTTCAAAGCCATCATATGTGTTTAAGGAAGAAACAGGACTGAATTTGTGAAACATTCCTCAACCTCCTACCTCCTGGATCAGGAGGTAGTAAAATCCCACCTAGCAAAATTACTCAGACTCTCAGATCAGCAACTAAAACAAACCTTACTGAATCCCTGCTCTGTGCTGGCATTATGTACAGCTTGAGAACCAAGTTCTTCAGCTCAGTGCAGCAAATACAAATAATATTAACCTAGAGCTTGTTATGTATCAGGTGCTTGGGATATAGAAAGGAGTGAAACACGCCTGTGCCCCAGAAGCTTGAAAACTAGTGTAAATTTGGACTTTAACCTGAGACTGGGAGCTGTGAGCACACAGAACGGATCAGAGAACGGAGAAAGAGAGTGGAGAACGGGTCCCGTGTCACTCCTGGGGCTTTTGGAGGGTTCTGGGCTATGAAGGGTAAGTGAGCATTGACGGATTTCAGCACAGTGACAAGAGCACACAGGTCAAAAAACAGCTAGAAAAGCTGAATGTCCAGTCTCTAAACTCATCCCAGTCTGGGACCTGCCATGGTCATGAACCAAGAGTCCATGTTGTAGTGCTTTTTTGTTTTTTAGTATCTCATATTAAGAAAAACTCCCAATTCTTAAGAAGATGAACTTGTATTTGGATAAAGGATTGGTTTCCTCAATTCCCAGAACAACAAACTCCAATGCTCCACTCTGAAAGACACATTGAGAGTGGATACATGGATGTGGAGGAAGTGGGGATGAGGCCGCCTGCATTTATTGTCAGGATGTATCTGTGACTGATCTGGGGCAGGTAGGCTGATGTTACGGTACGTGTTCACGCCCTGGGCACCCATCAGCTGAAGGTGAGGAGGAAAGTGTGACAGACACACACACAGTGGAAGGGAGAGTCACCATGAGTTCTGAACTACTCTGTGTGAAAAGCTGTAGGTGACAAATCTACAGTAAATTGTAGGTGCTGTGTGGGAGTCCTCCATCTGACTTCCTTGATGACACTGAGCAAGTGTGTATCTAGGATGTATTAGGAGCCTTCAGGGGATAAATAACACTTTTAAATGGGTAGTATTTTAAAACTTAAATTTAACCTATAAACATATACTCATAGGTTTTATACTAAGTCAGACATTCTGTAGTGCCCATTATGGGGAAAACAGTTTACTGGATAAATTTGCCTCTCTCAATTTTTGATATCCAATTGAATACTCGATGAGATTTCTGTCCAAAACCCAAAATTGAGTCAAATTTTTTTCCTGAGAAAAATGTTGACCTGTGCAACCAGAGCATAAAGGGCTTTTCTTGTGGAGAAGAATATAAGCCAGATAATTTCAATACTATTAATGCTGCTAAGTATTTAAAACTTATGTGTTTTTCATTAATTGACATCACAATATATTTCATTTCAGGTACTCATCAAACATATTTAGCAGTCAAAAGTTTAAGAAAAACTTATAAATTTAAGAAAAAGTTTAAGGGAGGGAGGTGGGTTTGGCTGGAGTTGTGGGGAGTGGTGGGGAGAAAATGCAGACAACTGTAATTGAACAACAATAAACTAATTAAAAAAAGAAAAAGTTTAATTACTAATCTCTTAAGATTTCTAGGATCTATACTTGTTTCAAGCAGAAATACCTTTACTGAATAGAGTTAATATAGGTTTCACTTGTGTAGATCATAAAAATGTATGATAAAAAGTACGTTTCTGGAAGATGGTGGTGATGTAGGTCGGGGCTGAGCCCACATGCCCATGCACCCAACTGGGACACTTAGCTGATATTCAAAAAAACAAAGTGCACAGCCAAAAGAATCTCAGCTGATAGGAAGTTTGGAAACCAAAGTGTGCAGAGTACACTTCAAAATGAGCTGGAAAGATGGGGAAAGTAATTTCATGACTTTGAATACTTCTTGCCAGTCCCTTCTTGCCTGTAAGGTTTCTTTTGAGAAATGAGCTGTTCAAGTCTTATGGGCACTCCTTTATAGGCAACTCTCTCCTTTCCCCTTGCAGTTTTTAAGATTCTCTCCTTATATTTAATCTTGGGTAAATTAATTATGTTGTGTCTTGGTGTGTTCCTCCTTGGGTCCAATTTCTTTGGGACTCTCTGAGCTTCCTGGACTTGCATGTTTATTTCCTTCTCCAGATTGGGGAAGTTCTCTTTCATTCTTTTTTTCAAATAAGTTTTCAATTTCTTCTTCTTCCTCTTCTCCTTCTGGCACTCCTATGATTTGGATGTTGAAGTATTTAAAGTTGTCCCAGAAGTTCCTAAGCCTGTCCTCATTTTATTGAATTCTTGTTTCTTCATTGTGTTCCAGTTGAATGTTTATTTCTTCCTTATACTCCAAATCATTGATTTGAGGCCTGGTTTCCTTCCCTTCACTGTTGGTTCTCTGTATATTTTTATTTCACTTTGTATAGCCTTCAGTTCTTCCTTTCTTTTTTGTCCATACTCAATTATTTTTGTTAGCATCCTGATTATCAGTGTTTTGAACTGTACATTTGATAGGTTGCCTATGTCCTTGTCACTTAGTTCTTTTTCTGGCATTTCAATCTATTATTTCATTGGGCCATATTTCTCTCTCTTGTTGCACCTGTTATTTTGTAAGGGGTGGAGTCTTAGGTATTTGCCAGGTCAGGGCACCCCACATCACTGCACTGCTGGGGAGGGGTCAGAGAGGGAACAATGTTGCTGGCTTGGCCCTTGCCTCATTTTCAGTCACTTTTCCTTCTATCCACAGACAAATTGGGCCCTTCTGGTACTGATTCCTAGGCAGTTGGGTTTGTGTACCTTCTAGGACCCTGTGGATTTCTCCATTGGATTCTCCTGTGAGACTGGGAGTTTCTCCCACCACCACAACCCCCACAGGTTTTTACAGTTAGAAGTTTTGAGATTTTATTTCCCCATGCTGGAACCCTGGGTTTCATGGTCTGTCTCACTCCCCACTTGTTCCTCCTGGTTTATTTTCACGCAAATGTGGGACCACCTGATCCACCAGCCGCCACCTTGTTGTGTGTCATCTACACCCCAGCTGCCTGTCTCTGCCCCTCCTATTAGTCTTGATGAATGTTTCTTCTTTAACCCCTTGGTTGTCAGACTTCCATACAGACTTCAATTTTCTGTCAGTTCTGTTTTTTTTTTTTTTTGCTTTTAAATTGTACGTTGTCTTTGTTTTGTTTGTGTGGGAAGGCAAAGTATATTTACCTATGCCTCCATCTTGGCCAGAAGTCCTATTATAAGAAATGTAAATGGACTTATTTAAGAAAAAGAAAATCAAAAGTATGAAGAATAAAATGGCAATAAATATATATCTATCAACAATTGAATTTAAAAAACAAACCAAGCAAACAAAAAGAAGAGACATAGAATTGTGCGTACAGAGAGCATTTTGATGGTTGCCAGATGGGAGAGGGTTTTGGGGTATGGGTGAAGAGGTGAGTGGATTAAGAAGTACAAATTGGTAGTTACAGAATAGCCATGGGGATTTAAAGTACAGTATAGGAAATGGAGTAGCCAAAGAACTTATGCACATGACCCATGGACATGAACAAAGGTGTGGGGATTGCTTGAGGGAATGGAGAGTGCTGGGTGGAGGGGGGCAGAAATGGGAAAAATAGGACAACTGTAACAGCATAATCAATAAAATATAATTAAAAATAACTGTGAATAGTAATTTTGATGGGTGGTATCTTTAAAATTCTTCCCACTATAGTTGGTTTGTCTATATTTGTAGCATTACCACAGTCTTATAACTATAGTTTTCTAATAGATTTTGATCTGTGGTAGTGTAAGTTGTTCAGCTCTCTTTTTCAACATTATGTTGATTAACATACATATAATTGGAGTACTAGAAGACAAGAAGAAAGATAATGGGACAGAAGCCATATCGAAATAGGTAACAGCTAATACTTTCTCAAACTAATGTAAAGCATCAGACATAAATACTGCCTAACTGCCCCTGAAAAAGTTTTTTTTTCTTCTTATCAGTGACAGTTTAATGAAACCACAGTATTTACAGGATTCTCAAATACGTACAACATAAAATCTGTCACAAAAGTTAGTAAATGATGCAAAGTAGTACAAAGTACATTTTGATACTGGTACAATGACAATAGCAGCTTTACAAATGTTTATAGGATTCCTATAACATTTTCTATGAACCTTTATTCCACAAGAATGATCAAATCATCAAATTATTTAAATTAAATTGATATAATACACAGTAGTTTATCAATATCACAAACATCATAAGTGCCTCTTAAAATATTCTTTTAAAAAAGATTTAATTAATTTATTTTTAAGAGAGAAGGGAAAAGAGGGAGAAAGAGAGGGAGAAAAACATCGATGTGAAAGAGAAACATCAGTTGCTTCTCACATGCTCCCACCTGACATGTGACTGGGAATCAAACTGGTGATCATTAACCACACCACTCAGGGCATCTCACAAAATATTCTATTACAAGTACTCAACTGATTTATTCTCAGGGATAATTCCCTTTATTCACACATAATATAAGAATGTAACTAGCTGGTTAAAAAAGGACTTTCATTGTACTAGAGCCACATAAGTTTCTTAACGTCATTATCTGTTAAATTTTTATCCATAATTGTGCTGTAAACATAAATGTGGATCTCATAAAAACAAAATATTGTCTCAAGGTTTTCTTTCCAGTCTGGTGACTTTCACAATATTATATTGCATCTCAAAGCAATAATTACCTGTGGGAATACAGGCATTTCTGGGAAATTACTAAAATATCTTTTTAGCCTAAGCTAACCAGGGGGTATTTCAAAGATATCATCTATTTAGCTGCTTCCTCTCAGGCTAAAAAGTGCATTGAAAATGTGAACCCCCTTGGTTCCTCTTCCTGAAGAACTATCCTTATTTTTGGAACTGCAGTGGAGGTTATCAGCATCAAAGCTAACCCTGCATCTTCAGTTACACACACCCTAATGAGAGTTCCCCTTCCTCCTTGTTACTTAGAACATTAGTGATGGGGATCCTTGTTCAAGCTATTGTAGTGTCCACTGCAAAGTACACATGTCTGATAAACTGGGGGCTTCCAGAAATACTTGGCAACTTTGTACGGCACTGTCTGATATGGTTGTCAAATAAAATATAAGATTCTTAGTTAAATCTGAACTTCAGCCAAATGATTAATTTTTCTTTCAGTGTCAATATGACCCATGCAACATCTGATACATGGCTATTCTAAAAAAATCACTCCATGTTTAATGGGACATATTTATACTTAAAAGTTATTTGTTGTTTATCTGAAATTCAAATCCTACTGGGCATTACTTATTTATATTTGTGAAATCTGGCAACCCTGGACTAGTAGGAAAGAACAAAAATCCAGTTAGGTGTGCATTATTACTACTATTGAAACAACAGGCTGTTGAGGACAAGGAATCAGGTCTTATAGTGAAACTGCTAAGGACCTCAGAGAATTGGATGTCACAGGGTGTGGCAGAAATACAAGGTTCATGTTGAAGTCTTCATGAAATTTATATTTAGCTATCTGAATGTGGACAGCAATATCAAAGTAATGGAATCTGACTTCAGTGAGGCAGCTATAAGTACCTACCTACCTAAGAAGCTAGATATGATACATTGTAATTTTTAAAGTCACATTGGATAATTTACTCCCAATCCTTTTGGCAAAAAGTTGGGTTTAGATGAAGGATGGGCTTACCTCTTAACTGTTTATAGTGAACAGAAATCAAATCTAGAGGGTCTTATTTTTTACTGATCAAATTTGTAGCACTTAATGAATGATTGAGTTTTATAGGTTGAGATACTTTTCAACTACCTGAGAATACCTGAGATGAATGGGGACTAGGTCATTATCTTAATGTCATAGCTGCACCTACAGAGTGCAAATTAGACTTATCTAGTTAAATTTGAAAAACCTCTCCACTCTAAATTGAGTAATTCTAGGATAAGCATCACTTTGAGGATTACATTTTCCATCTGTTCTCTTACTGATTATGCAAACTAGAAAATATCCAAATATCCACTTTATATCACAGTATTTATGGGCTCCATACATACTTTGATTCTTTAAATAAAATTATATATTAGGATAATTATTTATACATACCCTATTACATTTTTTTTTAAAAAAGGATTGGGGCGATTTTATCTTTATCTTCATCACTTTATCTAGTGATGATTCATATTTTATGAATCAGGACAAGGAATCAGGTCTTATAGCAAAACTTCTAAGGACCTCAGAGAATCCTTCAGAGGCATGGCAGAAAATACAAGGTTCATGTTGAAGTCTTCATGAAATTTATATTTAGCTGTCTGAATGTGGACAGCAATATCAAAGTAATGGAAATCTGACTTCAGCGAGGCAGCTATAACTACCTACCCACCTAAGAAGCTAGATATGATACATTCTAATTTTTAAAGACACATTGGATAATTTACTCCCAATCCTTTTGAAAAAAGTTGGATTTGGAAGTAAAAGTTCACATTTTATGAATCATCACTAGAGTCAGGCAGAGTTGGCACCAATTTTGTTCATCAAAGATGTTTGTAGAAAGTGGCGAGTTTGAATTGGGGTTCCTAGAGAAAGCCAGTTGAAACTTTCCCCTGAAGATTTGGCTCATTACTGGGGCCAGTGCAGTTTCTGTTTCCATAATTTCTTTATTGGTAAGTGAGGTCTCACCTGGGCTTTTCTCTACATTGACTTTTCTAAGTAGTTTCTACAGAGATTTCTGACTTTTACCAGGAGTAATGAAGACATTTGTAACTTGGATTGATAACCCTTTGTTTTGAGCTTCAGGATAATACACTGCAGGTCAGAAATGTAACTAGTGGATTCCATGCATTTGGTGATAGAAGAAGGTTCATCCTTTCACCAAAAGTCTGTGTTTTTTTAAAATTATAATCAGTAGATCTTTAACTGTTATCTGCATGAGTTCATCTTTTTTTTTCAAATGATCCAGCCTGACGTGTTTTAGTGAGAGTGGATTTTCTGAACAGTAAAGGTGCTGTTGGTGGTGGAGGTGGAGGCAGAGGAGAAGGTGGAGGTTATGGAGGTGGAGGAGAGGAGGAGGATGGCTGGCCATGGTAGCTGGGAGGAAGTACTGCTTGGGATTCTCCTGGGGTGATTAGAGTACAGGAAGGCACATTTGTAAGTTTACCAGTAGTGTAACAGGTTTGACAACAGCTTGCACAGGAAAAATTTTCTGGGACAGTTTTCAGTGCTTTCTGGAGATTTCATTATTCACTTTCCAAAATGCAAAACCAATTTTTAAAACTATAAAGTTTTTGGTGGCAGAATCAGCACGGGCAGATGGAATCTTTCAATACTTCTAAATTTAAGGCTATGAAGTCCTGGCACCAGTTGTACATAGACCATATTCTATTTGTCCAGAGTTTTACTTCATCTTTGATTTTCAGGAAATTGAAGTTCCAGAATGGTAGTAGCCAGCTTCTGCTAAGGGGTGTATCTGTTGAAGAAATAACCACTCTTTATGGTGAGGGTGGCAGGTGGGGAGGTGTAATTAGCTTAGACTGAAAGTGAGAGGGTTCTTTTTTAAAATAATCTTTTTGGAGTGGAAATATGCTGGCTGAGTAGGTGGAAGCTGAGCCCACTTGCTTGTGCTCCCAGAATGAATTTTCAGCTAATCTTCTGACAAGTGACCTGAACAACCAATGGAATTTCAGCTGATATGAATTATTGAAGACAAGTAGTACAAAGGATGCTTCACACCATCTGCAGTACCTGCACAACAACATACAAGATGTGGTGGGCAGTATGACTCTCAGTCAACCAACTGGAGGAAAGAATACACCAAAGAATGGCCTAAGAATAACCAAACCCCAATTATGACAAGAGAACCCACATAAATGGCATAAAGGGCATCCCAAGGACATCCAGCTCAGGAGATCAAGGAGACTGAACCACTGAGTCCCATAGATCTCCTACTTCAGAAAGCCACCCCACATAGACAGGGAGTCAAAGCAGATCAACCTAATACACAGAATAACAAATAAGAGGAGCTACCTGAAATGGGCAGACAGAGAAACAAACCCCAAACAAAAGGAAAGGAGGAATCCCCAGAAAGAGTGCTAAATGAAATCGAGGCAAGCAATCTATCAGACACTGAGTTCAAAATAATGGCTATAGGGATACTCAAGGAGCTTAGTGAGAACTACAAGGAACTTATGGGGAACTACATCAGCATGAAAAAAGACACAGAATTTTTTTAAAAAGGACATAGGAACCATGGATAAGAGCCAGGAAAAAATGAAGCATACAGTATCTGAAACGATGAATTCACTAGAGGAATTAAAAGCAGGCTAGATGAAGCAAAGAGTCAAATCAGCAAGTTGGAGAACAAGACAGAGAAAAAGACCCAGACAGAGCAACAAAATAAGAAAAGACTAAAAAAGAATGAATATAGTTAAAGGGAGCTGAAGGACAACATTGGAATGTAATAATATTTATATCATAGGCATACCAGAAGGAGAAGAATAGGAGCAAAGGATAGAACAATTATTTGAAAAAGTAATGACAGAAAATTTCCCTAACTTTGTGAGGAAAAATGTCACACAAGTCCAGGAAGCAGAGTGGGCCCCTATCAAGACAAACCCAAAGAGGCCTACTCCAAGACACATCATAATTAAAATGGCAAAATTTAAAGACAAAGAGAGAATCTTATAGGCAAGAAGGGAGAAACAGGAAGTAACATACAAGGGAGCTCTGATAAGGCTGTCAGCAGATTTCTCAACAAGAACACTACAAGCCAGAAGGGAATGGCATGGAATATTTCCAGTAATGAGAAACAAAGTCCACAACCAAGATTGCTCTATCCAGCAAGGCTCTCAGTTAAAATAGAAGGGGAAATAAGGACTTACCCAGACAAAAAGGCTAAAAGAATACATCTCCACCAAACCAACATTAAAAGAGATGCTAAAGGGACTGCTTTAAGAAGATAGATAGATGATAGATGATAGATAGATAGATAGATAGATAGATAGATAGATAGAGGAATACAGGTACTAAGGGAAAAATGTCAATGAATAAGTACCTATCAATAGTAACCTTAAATGTAAATGAATTAAATGTTCCCATCAAAAGATGTAGGGTCACTGTGGATAAAAAAAGCCCATTCTGCATATATGCTGTCTACGAGAGACCCACCTCAGAACCAAAGATCTACACAGGCTGAAAGTGAAGGGATAGAAAAAAAATATTCCAAGCAAATGGACATGTAAAGAAAGCTGGGATAGCAATACTTATATCAGACAAAACAGACTTCAAAACAAAGGCCATAACAAGAGACAAAGTCATGATATAATACTTAGGAGAGTAGTCTAATAAAAGGATATAACCCTTGTAAATATATATGCAACCAATATAGGAGAACCCAAATAATAAAAATCTTGGAGGACTTCAAGAAAGATATCAACAGCAACACAGTCATCATAGGGAATTTTAACACCCCGCTGTCAACAGTGGATAGATTGTCCATACAAAAAATCAAGGATATTGTGGTATTCAATGACACCCTTGATCACCTGGACTTAATTGATATTTATAAAAAATTTTACCCCAAAGAAGCAAAATATATTCTTTTCAAATACATATGGATCATTTTCAAAGACAGACCCCATGCTAGGACACAAAACATGCCTCGACAAATTCGAGAACATTGAAATCATATCAAGTATCTTCTCAGATGACAATGGCTGGAACTAGAAATAAATCTCAAGGAAAAACACTCAAAAACACCAAGATACATGGAGACTGAATCCATGTTATTAAGTAAGGAATGGGTTAACCATGAGATCTAGGAAGAAATAAAAAAGTATCTAGAAATGAAAATAAGCAAACAAATATCCAAAACCTATGGGACTCAGAAAAGGCAGTTCTGAGAGGGAAGTTCATGGCAATATAGGCTTACCTAAAGAAGATAGAAAAATCTCAAACAAACAACCTAATCCTATATCCAAAAGAACTACAAGAACAACAGCAAAGAAAGCCCAGAGCAAGCAGAAGGAAGGAAATAATCAAGATCAGAGCAGAATTAAATGATATAGAGACTATATTAAAAAAAAAAACAATTCAAAGGATTTATGAATCCAGGAGCTGGTTCTTTGAAATAATAAACAAAATTGACAAACCTTTAACCATACTCATCAAGAAAAAATGAGGACCCAAATACATAAAATCAGAAACAAAAAAGTTACAACCAATACCACAGAAATACAAAGGATTGTAAGAAATTACTATGAACAATGATAACTTAAGAAAGTGGACAACCTGGGCAAAATGTACAAATTTCTAGAAACACACAATCTTTCAAAACTGAATCATGAATCAGAAAGCCTGAATAGTCCAATAACAACTAGTGTCATTGAAGCAAATAATCAAAAATTTCCAGCACACAAAAACCCTGGACTGGATAGCTTCATAGGAAAATTTTACCAAATATTTCAAGAAGAATTAATTCCTCTCCTTCTCATACCATTCCAGAAAATTTAAGAAGAGGGATACTCCCAAACTCTTTTTATAAGGCCTGTAATAACCTAATTCCAAAACCAGATAAAGACACAACAAAGAAAGAAACCTATAGGTCAATATCTCTGATGAAAATTGAAGCTAAAATTCTTAACAAATATATTGACAATCCAATCCAGCAATAAATTAAAAATATCGTACACCATGATCAAGGAAGATTCATCACAGGGATGCAAGGATATTATAATATTAACAAATCAATAAACATAACACACCACATAAACAAAATGAAGGACAAAAATCTCATGATCATATCAATAGATGCTGAAAGAGCATTTGATAAAATCCAGCACCCATTTATGAAAAAAAAAAAAACTCAGCAAACTAGGAAGAGAAGGAGCATAACTTAACATAATAAAGGCCACATATGATAAACTTACACGCAACTCATACTCAAAGGGCAAAAACAAAATTTTATCCTTAAGATCAGGAATAGGACAAGGGTGTCCACTTTTACCACTTTTATTCAAATAATACTAGAAGTTCTCACCACAGCAATCAGACAAGAAGAAGTAAAAGGCATTTAAATAGGAAAGGATGAAGTAAAACTTAATCATTATTTGCAGACAACATGATAGTATACACAGAAAATGCTATAGACACCACCAAAAAACTACTTGACCTAATAAGTGAATTTTGAAAAATAGTGGCATACAAAGTAAATATTCAGAATTTGTAGGAATTTTTGTACAACAACAATGAAATATCAGAAAGAGAAACTAGGGAAAAAAATCCCACTTACTTTAGCAAGAAGGAAAATAAGATACCTAGGAATAAATTTAACCAGGGAAGTAAATGACCTGTATTCAGAAAACTATAGAATACTGAAGAAAGAAATTAGATACAAATAAATGGAAGCATATACCATGTTCATGGATTGGAAGAATTGACATCATTAAAATGTCCAAACTACCTGAAGTAATCTATAGATTCAATACAATTCTTATTAAGATACCAAGAGTATATTTCACAGATCTAGAACAAATATTTCAAAAATTTATATGAAACCAGAGAAGACACCGAATGCCTCAGCAATCTTGATAAAGAAAAACAAAGTAGGAGGGATCACAATACTTGATATAAAACTATACTATAAGGTCACTGTAATCAAAACAATCTGGTACTGGCATAAGAACAGACACATAGATCAGTGGAACAAATCAGAGAGCCCAGAAATTAACCAATGTCTTTATGGTTAATTAATATTTGAAAAGGGGGCTTGAGCATACAATGGAGTGAAAATAACCTCTTTAATAAATGGTGCTGGAAGTACAGGACTGTACATGCAAAAAAGTGAAACTAGACCACCGACTTACACTATACACCAGAAAAAAACTCAAAATGGATAAAATATTTAAATATAAGTCATGACACCATAAAAGTCCTAGAGAAAAACATAGGCAGTAAAATTTCAGGTATCCCACAGAGCAATATTTTTGCCGATATATCTCCCAGGGCAGAGGGAATAAAAGAAAAAAATAAGCAAATGGGACTACATCAAGCTAAAAAGCTTCTGCACAGCTAATGAAAACATTATCAAAATGAAAAGAGAACCAATTATATGAGAGAACATATTTGCCAATGATACATTGGACAAGGATTTGATGTCCAAAATATGTAAAGAAGTCATATGACACAACACCAGGAAGACAAACAATTCAGTTAAAAAATGGACAAAGGACCTGAACAGAT
Source organism: Tonatia bakeri (assembly GCA_004024845.1). Lineage (NCBI taxonomy): Eukaryota > Metazoa > Chordata > Mammalia > Chiroptera > Phyllostomidae > Tonatia > Tonatia bakeri. Next base: position 12,379 of record PVIA01018376.1, read on the forward strand.
GCTTCTCCAAGGTGAACATATGAATGGCCCATAGACATATGAAAAGATGCTTAACATCACTAACCATCAGAGATGCAAATTAAAACCACAATGAGACTTTTGGCCAAGATGGAGGCATAGGTAGATACACTGTGCTTCCTCAAACAACCAAAAGCAGGACAACAACAATTTAAAAACAAAAAACAACCAGAACTGACAGAAAATCGAACTGTATGGAGGTCTGACAACCAAGGAGTTAAAGAAGAAATATTCATCCAGACCAGGAGGAGGGGCGGAGTCGTGCAGCCAAGCAGAGAGGACTCACGGCAAGGCTGCCAGCGGATCCAGTGAGGTGGCAGATTGTGGAATGGGGCGTAGCATGCAAGGTTGCAGCTGGCCAGAAAGGTGGTGGCTGCTGGACCGGGTGGTCCCATATTTGCTTGCAGATAAACCAGGCGAAACAAAGGCAGAGCAGGACAGACCCCAGAATCCGGGGTCCCAGTGCTGGGAAATAAAGCCTTAAACCACTGACTGAGAACACCTGTGGGGGTTGAGGTGGCAGCAGGAGAAACTCCCAGCCTCACAGGAGAGTTCCTTGGAAAGACCCACACGGTCCTAGAACACACACA
>PVIA01018377.1:0-12984 GCA_004024845.1 Tonatia bakeri
AAAAAAAAAAAAAAAAAAAAAAAAAAAAAAAAAAAAAAAAAAAAAAAAAAAAAAAAAAAAAAAAAAAAAAAAAAAAAAAAAAAAAAAAAAAAAAAAAAAAAAAAAAAAAAAAAAAAAAAAAAAAAAAAAAAAAAAAAAAAAAAAAAAAAAAAAAAAAAAAAAAAAAAAACCCAAAAAACTGAAGACACAAATAAGTGGAAATACATACTGTGTTCATGGATAGGAAGAATTGGCATCATTAAAATATCCATACTACCCAAAGCAATCTATAGGTTCAATGCAATTCCTGTCATGATTCCAATGACATATTTCACAGAACTAGAATAAATGTTTCAAAAATTTATATGGAACCACAAAAGGCCTTGCATAACAACAGTGATCCTGAGTAAGATCACAGTTGAAGGAATCATGCTACCTAATATCAAACTATAATATAAGGCCATATGAATCCAAACACCTTGGTACTGGCATAAAAACAGACACATACATCAATGGAACAGAATAGAGAGTCCAGAAATAAATCCACACCTTCATAGTCAACTAATAATTTGACAGAGGAAGCAAGCACATACGACTGACTAAAGATAGTTTATTCAATAAATAGTGTGGGAAAATTGGACAGATACCTGTGAAAAATGAAACTGACCACCTTCTTACATCACATACAAGAATAAATTCAAAATGGGTCAAAGACTTAAAAGTTAGACCTGGAACCATAAAAATCCTAGAAGAAAACACAGGCAACAAAATCTTTGACATAGTTCATAGCAATTTTTAGCAGATATATCTTCCCAGGCAAGGGAAACAAAAGAAAAAATAAACAAATGGGACTTCATCAAACTGGAAAGTTTTTGCACAGCAAAGGAAATCATCAACAAAGTAAAAAGACAACCCACAGAATGGGAAAACATATTTGCTGATACATCCGATAAGAGATTAATGTCCAAAATTTATTAAGTACTTACATTACTCAATACCAAAAAAACAAACAACTAAAAAGTAGGCAAAGGAGTAATAGACACTTCTCCAAAGAGGACATATAGATGGCCAATAAACATATGAAAAGATTCTCAATGTCACTAATCATCAGAGATATGCAAATTAAAACCATAATGAGTTACCATTTTATACCTCTCAGAATGGCTATCATCAATACATGAATGAATAACAAGTGCTAGTGAGGGTTTAGAGAAAGGGGAACCCTTTTGCACTGTTGGTGGAAATGCAAGTTGGTGCATCCACTATGGATAGCAGTATGGAGATATCGAAAAAAACTCAAAATGGATCTGCCTTTTGACTCAGTGATCCCACTTCTGGGAATATATCTGAAGGAACCCAAAACACTGATTTGAGAGAACATAAGCACACCTGTATTCATTGTAGTGTTACTTACAATCACCAAGATAAGGAGTGGCCCAAATGCTCAACAATAGATGAGTGGATAAAACAATTATGGGACATGCACACAATGGCCTAAAAAAGAAAAAAATACCCTTTTCGACAGTATGGATAGATCTAAGTGAAATAAGCCAGTCAGAGAAAGACAAATACTATATGATTTCATTCATATGTGGAATATAATGAACAAACTGAACTAGCAAGGAAAATGGGGACTTACTCTTAGATGGAGAGCAGGGTGACAGCTAGTGGTGGGGTAGTTAGATGGTGGAGGGACTGAGCAAAAAGGAAAAAGGACTCATGGACATGGACAACAGTGTGGTGATTGCTGGGGGAAGGGGAGAAAGGGACTAAATGGTAATGAAAAAATACAATAAAGATTAAATTTAAGAAGAATCAATTTCCAAGTTAATTACTAGGAAACTAGACTAAGCTATGAATAGCAATAAACTAGCTCAAGTTAAATTACCCTAAGCTAATCAAGTAGCAGAGGAAACTAGCTGAAGTTAACTAGTTAGGATCAAAGGAAACTAGCAGAAGCTAATTTTCTTACCAAATCCTCTGAATTAGACCAGGAAAGAGGGTACAGTTAGTCCATGGCAAGTCTAGAGTGTTTTCTTTCTTAGCTCCACCAGAGATGTCTGGTAGCTTAGAACAGTGGGATAATAGGGGATGCCCTGTAATGCAATAGAATGGTGGGACAAACTAACCTCATAGGAAACAATATATTATCAATTCTATCAAACAGGAAGGTCTAGAGGGTCTATAGCCCATCTCAGAGAAATTTGTAACACACAGGCTTCTAGTTTCCTGTCAATCCCCCTGCAATACTCCAATCCTCCTCATTCTTAAACCAACAGAAGAGTACAGGTTCATCCAGGATTTAAGACTAGTAAACAAGGCTTGCTCCCCTGCATCCTCTTGTGGCCAATGCTTATACCATATTCACCCAAGTACCAGACTGTACTTAGTGGAATACAGTTTTAGACTCTTTTGCATCCCTCTCCACCCAGATTCCCAATACCTGTTTTCATTAGAGTGGACAGACACTGAAACAATAACCCATCAGTGATATACCTTGATGGTACTAACACAGAGGTTTAAAAATAGTCCTCATCTGTTTGCAAGATCATTAAAAAATATCTAAGGGAATTACAAATACAAGAGGGACCCATCTTACAGTATGTAGATGAAATCCTAGTCTGCAACCCCTCAAAGAAAGCCTCAGATCAGATTACCCAAATTATGGACTTCCTTTGGGATAAGGGTTATCAAGTCTCTAAGAAAAAGGCCCAAACTAGCAGAAAGAAAGTATTTAGGATATATCCTAAAGCCAGGATCTAGACTACTGTCACAAGAAAGAATAAAAGCAATCACTGAGCTAACACCACCCACTACCAAATAACTCCACTCTTAGAAATGGCTGGATTTTGAAGAACTTGGATCTCAAGTATTGAACTAATTACAAAAACTTTTTACAAAACTACTAAGGGACCAGACACCAAATCCATTACATGGGGAAAGAAACATGATCAGGCTTTTAATAAAACCCAGCAGGCCCCAGTTGAGACCCTGGCCCTAGGCATCCTTACCTTTCTACTTATATATAGAAGAGAAGCAGGAAATAGCCTTAGGGGTCTTAGCCCAATGCCTAGGAAATGAAAGTGAACTAGTTGCATGTGAGGTCTGTGCAGAAGGCATCCAGCAATGTAACAGGAAAAATAGAGACATTTATTGAAGAAGATACAAGACACAACATGCATTGTACACAGGACAATGACACCTTAGTCCCCTTCAAAGTAGGCACCTTGTACCTCACACAGTTCTCCCAATCACCATCAGCTACCCCATCATATTTTCCTGAATCTCATTGATGGTCTGAGATGGTCATTGATGATCTCATTGATGATCTCTTACCTTTCAATGGCAATTTTAGTTTTGGATAAAGCCAAAAGTTGCAGGGTGCCAAATCTGGGCTATAGGGGGGTTTAGTCACCTGGGTCATTTGATCGTTTACCAAAATATTCTGCATGAGATGTGATGCGTGAGTGGGTGCATCATTGTGATGAAGCTACCAATTACCAGTTACCCATAGCTGTGGCCTTCTGAATCATTTGTGTAGATTCCTTAGAGGAATGTTCATGATTAACACATTTGATGCAGATTCATTGCTCTACTCAGTCATTTTGAATGTGATGGCCACACATTACACATGCTCACTGAACGGCGTATACCACCCCTACTAATTAGTACAGTGAAGTTGTCATTGCTCACACATGTACATTGCAGTCCACTCTCCTTGGCTGCCAGGTTACACCAATGTTACACAAACCATTCTCACTATATTAATAATGGATGGACTTTTCCCAGAAAGACCTTGTATTTCTCTATAAAGCTAGATGATGTAGCAACTGTGTGGCCTCCATGTCTAAGAGCAGGTACAGCCACAACCATTCTAGTAGAAGAAGATGCTAAGTTAACTCTTGGGCAGAAGTTAGAGGTCTTAACTCCATATTAGGTATAAGGAGGATTAGAAATGGAAGACCATCTCTGCCTAACAAGAAATAGATTGACCAGATATCAGGCCCTTCTTCCGGACAATCCTGAAGTAACTGTGAAAACTGTAATATCTTAAATCCAGCCTCCCTAATGCTTGTAAAATCATCTCCAGTCTCAGTCCTTTCCTACTCAGAGATTATTAATCTTTCCTCTTCCAGTAGAACTAACTTGCTAGCCAACTCTTAGAAAACCCTGGTGAAGAGTGATTCACTGATGAAATCAGATTTGTATAGAATGGGAAGTAAATTGTGGGGTATGCAGTGGTTAGTTTATGTGATGCCATTGAGGCACAGCCCCTTAAACCCTCAATCTCATCCCCAAAGCCTGAAAATATGGCTCTTTCCTGAGTTCTTATTGTAGGACAAGGAAAAATTATTAATATCTATACAGATTCCAAATATGACTTTCTTGTTCTGCACACTCATGCTACCTTAAGAAAAAGAAGACTCCTTACTGTTATGAATTCCTCACATTAAACATGGAACAGAAAGCCTAAATCCATTAGAAGCAGTTAAGCACCCTGAGCAAGTGACAGCAATGCATTGCAAAGGTCACCAGAAGGAGTTGTCCCCTATCTTCCAGGGAAATAAAAGGGCAGATCAAGAGGCAAAGAAGGCAGCACTAGAGACTGCCAAACACCTGGTCTTATTCCCCTCTGCGAACAGCTCAGATATAAAGCCCAACTATACATCTGAGGAGATATCTTGGGCTTCAGAGCAAGAGGGAATACATAAAGGACCATGGATATATACTGGCCAAAAACTCTTCCTTCTCCCAACCTCTCAGTGGAAAATTTGCAAGGCTTTGCACAACTCCTTTCACATAGGAAAGGATGCTTCAACAATCGTTAACAAATTAGTTGTAGGCAAAAGACTAACAACTATCATAAAGAATATTTGCCAGTCCTGCACCCTTTGTGCCCACAACAACCCTGGAAATATATCCCTTCCCAAACTTTTAGAGCCTATTCAGTGGAGAGGGACCCTACCAGGTTGTCCCAAGTACTGCCATAGATGTGAAGCTGCTAGGAGTAGATAGTTGGGTCCATATTTCTAGAGTAAAACCAGAAGATCTTCTCCAAGACCAGCATAAGAATCCAGACTCCACCTATGCCTGTGAACCCTTAGAAGACCTCAAGTTCATGTTCAAGAAGAAACTTTAAATATAAGCCAATATGAAACTTCCTCTTGCTAACAATCGTCACTCTTGCTCCTCCTCCTTGGGTAAATAACTCTTATTTCCAAATTACCCAGGATTTTCTCTGGGGCAATACTGTTAACAATTGCTGGGTTCTCCATCATCAACCACAATACAGTGGACAACCAGATATAGAAACAAGTCAGTCATGCCAACTTCAGCACACAGACCTGAGCCAAGACAGAGAATCTGGAAGCAATAGGAGAAATATTCCTAACAGTACTTTGGGCCAAATGAACTAACACATAATCTGAGCTTCAAAGTACTCTTGCCAGCCCAGAACCCTGAGCGAACTTTAAATAGATTGCTTATTGATACAGAAGGGTAGGGTTTGTGTTCTAGCTAATACTTCTTGATAAACTCATCAGGGAAAATAGAAACAAGTGCTGACAAAATATTACAGCAAGCAATGTGACTAAAAGGATTATATCCTGGGAAATGTGAAACTATCTGGGATACCATTAAGGGATGCATTCCTGCATATAACCTGGTTTCTACCTCTCTTGGGATTTATTAATCTTTGGAAATGTCTGTTTTCCAGAAAACTACATCAGGATGGTGATGCCCAGAGTTTTCAACCAATCCCTAAGGAATCCAACATACAATACCCAACATTCATGTCAGTCTCAGGAATACCTCCCCAACCACTAGATAAGAGTTTCATGTTTCTCAGCAGGCAGGTGTTATTATATTTCAGCGGGAAGTAGATACAGAAGATTGATCATTTTCTCTGAACAACCTCTACCTTTTTTTTTTTTTTTTCGAGAAACATGTCTCTCAGGGGCAAGTTGAGGCAGGAGATAGAACAGAAATCATGAGACACTGCAGTTGTCATCAGTCAGCATCCTGTTGGAATGACAGAGCTTCAGTTGACCTCACCTTTGCCTCATTATAATCATGAGGTTTCTTCCACCTGAGTTGCCAATCAAGCAGTATTGTGAGATTACACATGTTTAGAAGCTTAAGTAAAAACCTTATAATGCCTATAACCCTTCAATAGAAGGGAACCATTCCTTGGCCAGTGGTGACTTGCTCCCATTTCTTGAGAAGTATACTTTCTTTGTTTTTAAAATATTATTGATTATGCTATTACAGTAGTCCTAATTTTTTCCATTTCCCCTCCTCCACCAGCACCCCCAACTCCCTCAGGCAATCCCCACACCACTGTTCATGTTGATGTGTCATGTGTATAAGTTATTTGGCTACTCCATTTCCTATACTGTACTTTACATACCCACGGCTATTCTGTAATTACAGATTTGTAATTTTAATCCCCTCAACTTTTCACTCATTTCCCGACACTCCCTCCCATCTGGCAACTATAAAATCACTCTCTGGATCCATGATTCTGTCTGTTTTGTTGTTCATTGAGTTTATTTTTAATATTTGTTTTTGGTAAATATGTATTTTTGTGCCATTTTATTGTCACAGATTTGATCTTCTTCTTTTTCTTAAATAAGTCCCTTTAACATTTCTTAAAATTGTTTGGTGATGATGAACTCCTTTAGCTTTTTATTGTCTGGGAAGCTCTTTATCTGCCCTTTGATTCTAAATGATATCTTTGCTGAGTAGAGCAATCTGGGCTGTAGGTCTCTGGTTACAGGACTTCAAATACTTTTTGCCAATCCCTTCTTATGTTCCAAATTATTGATTTGATTCCTGGCTTCATCCACTCTACTGTTGTTTCCCTGTAAATTGTTCTTCATTTCAATTAGTGTATCCTTCATTTATGACTGGATCTTTTTAATGCTGTTGAGGTCCTCACTAAGTTCCTTGAGTATCCTTATAACCAGAGTTTTAAACTCTGGATCTAACTGATGGCTTATATCCACTTCGTTTAGTTCTTTTTCTGGAGCTTAGATCCGTTCTTTCATTTAGCCATGTTTCTTTGTCTCCTAATTTTAGCATCCTCCCTGTGTTTGTTTCTGTGTATTAGGTATAGATACTTTGACTTTGCATCTTGGTAGTGTAGCCTAATGTAGTAGGTGTCCTGTAGGGACCAGCATCACAGCATCCCCTATCATCTGACCTGGGTACTCAATGTGCACTCTTCATATGGGCTATGTACCCCCTCCTCTTGTACTTGAGCCTTGATTGTCATTGGTAGGCCAATGAGAGGGATTTACCCAGGGCAGTCAGATACAAGGATTGGCTGTGACCACTTACCAACAACCTCTGCCCTTTGTGGAGGATCACCTGTACAGGGGCAAGTTGGTGGTGCTCTCATGTTGTATGTAGCTGTTCAGTGTGTATGCTGGTTCTGCAGTTTCCTGTGCAGTGCTGGCCAAGATCAGCCATCACCTGTATTCTGTCTGGGCCCACCCTGCATGAGTTGTAAAGCAAACAGATGGCTGCTACTCGTGTTAAGCTTGGAGATTCCCAGGCAAAGCCAAGCTATGAATACAGGATGGGTGCTGCCAGGCCTGGAGTTCACTGAGGCCAGCTGTTGCTTATTTGAGAGGATTTAGGAAGTTGTGAAGCATAAGCCAAAACCAGCCATTCATACGGAAAGGCAGCTTGAGTGGAGAGTCTCAGGGTATCTCCAAGATGCATCAAACAGTGCTAACCAGTTTGATAGTCTAAAATATGGCACCAGCTTGCTGGCTCTGTGTGGGGAAAGTTTAGGAAAGGGACAATAGGCTCTGCTTGCCTTGATGCAAGACACTTCAGTTCCTTTCTTTATGACACTGGTGCCTTTCAAGCTGCTATATGGGTGCTCGAGCTCAGAAGGAGTGAGTCTGAGTAGGTGGGCCTGTGTGTGGGTTCTTTAAGAAAAACTGCTTGGGACCCCAGAAGTTTCTTCCACCAACTCAATCCCTGATGGCTTTTGCAATGAGAAAGTTGTGAGAATTTATCTTTCTGGCACTGGAACCCTGGACTTGGGTCCTGGTATGGGGCTGGGACTCTGCTCCAAAATAGTTATTCGCCAAACATGGGTGTGGGACCAGCCCATTTTACATTTTCATCCCCCTCTACAAGTCTGGATGCATGTGGTTTCTTTGATTCCATAGTTGTCAGACTTCCATTCAACTCAGTTTCTGGTGGTTCTGAGTAATGGCTGCTCTATATTTTAGTTGTAATGTTGAAATGATGGTGTAAAGAGACAAGCCATGTCTTCCTACGCTGCCATCTTGTCCAAAAGTGAAGGGGAATTTTACTTTCCTTAATAAATTTCCCACTTGTTTTGCTTTACAATATTTGTGTGACCAGCCCAGTTCTTTGTCCACAGCCACCTAACAGCCTGGACCCTATCTCCATCTGCAACACCTGTTTCTGCCTTTTTGGCTGAGAAGTGACAGGCTGCATGAGCCCTGGAGTTGATTGCTCTCTGGTTTCAGGTAAAACATATTATGCTTACCTAATTAATTAATTAGTTAATTAGTTTCAGGTAAAACATATTATGCTTACCTAATTAATTAATTAATTAATTAATTAACTAGTTAATTAGTTGGGACCCCAGAAGTTTCTTCCACCAACTCAATCCCTGATGGCTTTTGCAATGAGAAAGTTGTGGGAATTTATCTTTCTGGCACTGGAACCCTGGACTTGGGTCCTGGTATGGGGCTGGGACTAGTTAATTAATTAATTAATTAAAGACAATCTTGTATTCCTTCTTAATTTTTTTTGTTAGTTTCCTGAACATCTTTTTATAAGTTAGCTGCCTCCCGGTCTCAGCAGCCCCAGTCCCCTATGGCAAATATGGGATCTTGTTGAATAGCCATCCTTTAACCAGCCTGATTATGGGCATGCTTCTTGTGTCACTGACCCTAGATGGGGTCCCACCCTATGCCGACCCAGCTCCTTGGACTCACACATGAATGCCCTTTGGTGTTCATCTCCAGATGGGGCATCCCTCTTCAGTTGCCTCAATGCCTTCAGTCTGGCCTTGGGACATCTGCATCTTTGATTCTCATGTGGGAAGTCAGTGCTTGCCATGTCCTCTGCCATATTTCTCACCCAAAGGAACCCCCACCCACATGCTCCTTAGTTTCTTCACCTCTGAGCTACTACATCCAGGCTTCTACTTAAACTAATAATGAGAGATATCCCAAGATTCCTTTCAAAGTCAGCATAAATAAATATGGGACCCAGAGTTTCTGAGAGTACTTCTGGGTACTGAAGTTTGAATTAAGTTGAAGGCACTCACCTCCACTTTCAGATGTAAAGGAGGATGGACAGCCAGCTCTAAAAGGAGTTAAGGCAGGGTCCTTGAGCCCTTCTTAAAGAAAATGTAGAAGACAGGAGATCTTTTTATAAACTCTCCCCTCAAATCCACAGGAAGAGGAGATGGAGCAGAAAAGATGGCTCTTGCTTCAGATGGAGGTAGAATAGTTGATGAGGTGCCATGCTGGGATGACCCTGGGCCTGGTACTCCATAGGCAGGAGTTGCTTGTGAGGTACAGATCCCAAGTACCTTTCATGGCTGGATCATCCTTGCTGTTTCAGCCATTCTCTCCTATTTGCTGAGTGTTTGGGTCTCTACTCACTTCTCATTCTTGAGGTAATTCTTTTGACAGGGTAGATTTTTCCTCTTCAACTCTCCACAGTTTTCTTCCAAACCTTATTTTCCTGTGATTCTTTCCCCAAGGTGGTGTTCCCTAAAGATGACCTCAGTTTGGCATATTAGTTTGGAACAACCATAATGCTTAAGGATTTTTCACCTCTGAATGAGAGCCACATTTTTGGAAAACTGCATTTCAGTTCAGAGGGTCAGCTTCCAACCAACTACCCTCATCTGAATAAAATCAAGGACACACACAAAAGCTGTTGACAGGACCAGATACTGCTGACTCTAAGGCCTCAGGTCAGAGACAGCTTGGCCTCTACTTCTTGCTGTTTTCCAATGATCAACCTGGTACCAAGCTCCACTTGACCCGTAGTCAGGAGGTCCTTCACATGGCTTTTGCATAGCTGTGGCTCCACCAGTATAAGACAGAGAAGCACCTAGTTATTTGCCTGGATCACACCCATGTTTGGCAATTGGGATGGGGCCCTCTGTGGGGCTGGTCATGGAGAATTCAATTAAACATTCACAGCCTTGCATGCTCTTCTCTCTCCTTTTAACCTTTTTATTTTGAAAGACTTTAAACAGGAGGAAAAGTAGAAAGAATATCCATGTATTTGTTGTCTGAATTCAACAAGTATTGACATTTTTCCATATTTGCCCTCCCTCCCAACCCTTTCCACATACATACTGCTAAATCACTAAAATATAAATAAGAAATCTTATGATACTTGAGGAGGTATCTTCAAAAATGAAGATATTCTATCACATTCACATATAACATGAACTTACCTGCAAAATATCAATTTTATGATATTCAATATTTACTTGACTACATATTCAAGTTTGCATAAATGTTCTCAGAATATATTTTATAGTTTATAAAACTAGAATTAATCTATAATGATACATTAGAGTTGTTTGCTATATCTTTTGATTCCCTTTTAAATTATATAAATCTAAATGTATCCCACTTCTCACCTTTTACTACAGAGTGGCATATGTATGGTAAAATGCATTAATCTTAAATGTACAGATTAGTGCATTTTTTACTGAGAAATAATTTACATACCATATAATTCACCCCTTTAGAGTATACATTCAGTTGTTTTGGATAGAATCACCAATTTCATAACATTTTCATCACCCTCAAAAGAAAATGCATTTCTGTTAGTAATTATTCTCCATTCCCACTTCTCTCTGACCTCTGGGAATCACTAATTTAATTTTAGTCTCTGTGGATTTGTGTATCCTGGACATTTCATATAAATACATAACTTTTTTCACTTATGATAATTTTTTTACTTTTTAAAATTGTTGTTCAAGTACAGTTGTCTACATATTCACCCTACTTCAGTCCCCTGCCCCACCCATCCCATTATCCCACCCCTGAACCTACCCCCTTTGATTTTTTCCATGTGTCCTTTATACATGTTACTTGGTAGACCTTCCCTTATTTTCCCCCATTATCATTCTCTCTCTTCCAATCTGGTGACTGTCAGGTTGTTCTTTAATTCAATGTCTCTGGTTATATTTTCCATGCTTGTTTGTTTTGTTGATTAGGTTCAGTTAAAGGTGACATTATATGATATTTGTCTTTCACTACCAGGCTTATTTCACTTAGCATAATGATCTCTAGATCCATCATGCTGTTGTGAAGGGTAGGAGCTCCTTATTTCTTTCTGCTGCATAGTATTCCCTTGTGCAAATGTACCATCATTTTTTGATCCACTCATTTACTGGTGGGCATTTGGGTTGCTTCCAGCACGTGGCTAATGTAAATTGTGTTGCTATGAATATTGGAGTGGATAGGTTCTTTTGAATTAGTATTTCAGGATCCTTAGGATATAATCCCAACAGTGGTATAGCTGAGTCAAAAGGCAGTTTCATTTTTAGTTTTTTGAGGAAATTCCATACTGCTTTCCACAGTGGTGGCATCAGTCTGCATTCCTACCAACAGTGCACTAGGGTTCCCTTTTCTCCAAAACCTCTCCAACATTTGTTGCTTTGTTTATGATGGCCATTCTGACCAATGTGAAGTGATATCTCATTATGGTTTTTAATTGCATTTCTCTGATGATTAGTAACATTGAACATCTTTTAATAAGTTTATTGGCCTGCTATATCCTTCTTGGAGAAGTGTCTGTTCAAGTCCTTTGTCCATTTTTTAATTGGGTTGCTTGTCTTCCTGCAGTGGAGTCATGTGAGTTCTTTGTATATTTTGGAGATAAAACCTCAGTCTGAGGTATCATTGGCAAATATGTTTTCCCATGTGGTTGGTTCTCTTTTCATTTTAATGCTGTTTTCTTTAGCCATGTAGAAGCTTTTTATCTTGATGATATCCCATTTATTTTTTCTGTCCTTTATGTTTCTTGCTCTAGGACACATATTAGTGAAAATATTGCTGTGTGCAATATCTGACATTTTCCTGCCTATGTTCTCCTGTGGGATTTTTAGGGTATCATAACTTATATTTAAGTCTTTTATCCACCTTGAATGTTTTGTGTGTATGGAGTAAGTTGGTGAGCAAGTTTCATTTTTTTGCATGTAGCTGTCCAGAGCTCTCAACACCATTTGTTGAAGAGGCTATTTTATGCTTCTGCCCCTTTTATCAAATATTAATTGATATAGAGATTTGGGAAACTAGAACACCAACTTACACCTTACGCAAAAATAAACTCAAGATGGATAAAAGACTTAAATATAAATCATGACACCATTAAAGTACTAGAGGAGAACATAGGCAGGAAAATCTCAGATATATTACTCAAAAACTTTTTTACTGACATGTCCCCTAGAGCAAGAGACATAAAGGAAAGAATAAACAAATGGGACCTCATCAAAATAAAAAGCTTCTGCACTGCTAAAGAAAACAGTTTCAAAATAAAAAGAGAATCAACTGTATGGGAAAACATATTTGCCAATGATACCTCAGATAAAGGCTTAATCTCCAAAACATATAAAGAACTTACACGATTATACTCTAAGAAGACAAGCAACCCAATTAAAAAATGGGCAAAGGACTTGAACAGACACTTTTCCAAGGAGGACGTACAGAAGATCGAAAATCACATGAAACGATGTTCAATATCACTAGCTATCAGAAAGATGCAGATTAAAACCACAGTGAGGTACCACTTCACACCAGTCAGAATGGCCAACATAAGCAAAACAACAAACAACAAGTGTTGGAGAGGTTGTGGAGAAAAGGGGACACTAGTGCACTGTTGGTGGGACTGCAGACTGGTACAACCACTGTGGAAAACAGTATGGAACTTCCTCAGAAAATTAAAAATGGATCTACCTTTTGACCCAGCAACTCCACT
>PVIA01018378.1:0-12981 GCA_004024845.1 Tonatia bakeri
GAATTGGTCTGTTTTTGTTTGTTCTGTTTTTGTGACTTTTGGAATGAAATAACAAGCAATTAATATCTGAGATGGAGGAATATGACACACAGATGTCTTTCCTTTAAGGAGAGAGATTTTTCTAGACTTCCCCGTCTGGGTGGGAGGTTATTACTAAACTCCTAACTAGGAATCCCTCCCCACTCTGAAGTATTAAATCTGTTAAGGATGAGGAGAGGGGACACTGAAAAGAAAATAAATCAACAGCCAACTCCAGCAGGTAACAGGAGGAATGAAGATTTTGTATCATAGGCTTTCCATGAAACCTAGCCTAGAACTGAAGAGCAATTAGAATATTTCAATCTTCTTAAAATCGATCATTGATATATTCACCCAATGTGATGGTTAATTTTATGTATCTGGTTGACTGGGACAGAATGCCCAATGGTTTGGTCAAACACCAGTCTAGATGTTTCTGTGAAGATATGTTTTAGGTGTGATTACTACTCAAATGGGTAACTTTGAGTAAAGCTGATTATCCTCCATAATGTGGTGGGCCTCATCTAATCAGGGCGTCTAATCAGCTGAAGGACTTAAGAGCAAAGACTAAAGTTCCCCAAAGTAGAACGAATTCTCTTCAGAACTGAAGCATAAAAAACCTCTCTGGCCCTGGCTGGGTAGCTAAGTTGGTTGGAGTATCATCCTGTACAACAAAAGGTAGTGGGTTCAACCCCCAATCAGGACACATACCTAGGTTGTTGGTTCAATTCCCAGCAGGGGAGCATGGGGGGTGGGAGACAGATCGATGTTTTTCTCTCACATCCATGTTTCTCTCTCTCTCTCTCTTTCTCTCTCTCTCATCAATAGACATATCTCTGAGTGAGGATTTAAAAAAAAAAAAACCCTGTGTGTTTTTCCAGCTTTCCTCCCTGTGGAATTCAGACTCAAGAATGCAACATCAAGTCTTAGTTGAATTTCCAGACTGCCAGCCTACCCTACAGATTTCAGACAGACAGGAAGAAAATCTTCTATTGTCTTTTTCATCTTAGAGAAGCCTTACTAATACACCCATTCCTGCACTTCACAGTGTATTCTGCATCACTGGATCTAGACTCTAATACACATGAAGATGAGCACCTGTGGAGTCCCTGTCCCTGCAAGCACAGCCCAGGGCGTCTGTGTATATAATAAGCTCTATAGCTGGCACCCTCGGTGTAGAGCTATCGACTCTGTGATGCGTCTCACACCAGATTGATTCAGAGCTTTTGGACGCACTATTATTTAACTTAAACTTGCTAACAGTTAATAAACACCTGCTCTGTGCCAGGTTGCAGACAAGGCTCTTTCGGGTATGCTGTCTTATGTCCCACTGAATTCTATTAATACTTTAAAGAGACCAGATCAGCTCCTCCAGGCTAGGTGATCTGCTCAGGGCACCCTTTCATTCCTTCACCGGACATGTGCTGAGCAGCGGCCGTGGGTCAGGCATTTTGCTTGGCCCTGGGCATAGAAAAGTGAATGAGATACACGATCCCCTCATGGAGCTAAAATCCTAGAAAGGATAACCAATCACAGTCAAGTGAACAAGAAACAGATTCCACTGGAGAGCATGTGAGAAGTGTGATGACGAAAACGAGCAAGGTGAAGTGACAGAGTACTGTGGGGTGGGTCCACCCTAAGTTAAGTCGATCACAGAAGGTGAAATGAGACCTGGAGGAAGCCAAAGCTCGCAGATTCCATTCTCTGCATACTTGGTATTAAAGCTGCATTCTTCCTTTGCAATATATTCTGACATCATCCCACCTTGCCATTCCAGTTTGCATCACTTCATTCAGATCCTTTCATTTCATGCCTGGAGAGCATCTTAGCATTGCTATGTATCTCCTCTGTAACTTTACTCTCTTCTGCACACTGCACCAGCTCAGGCTAATTATGATGTCAATTGGCTTATGTTCTGCCCCTATTTAGACATCTTCAGTGGCTAAAGTTCAAACATCTTATGCCATCCTTCAAAGTTCACCCCACTCTAAATACAACTCGTGTTTCCACCCTTAGCTTCCACTACCTGACTGTGGAACTCCTATTCTTGTGAACCACAGACCATGCCTGCTCCCTCAGTGTCCACTCACCAAGGCTACACACATCCTTCAAGGACAATTTTTAGGCCTTTCCGAATCATAGCAAACTGGTAACTTTTCCCTTCCTGAATTTCTTTTTTTTTTAATTTTAGATTTTATTTATTTATTTTTAGAGAGGGGAAGGAAGACAGAAAGAGAGGGGGACAAACATCAATGTGTGGTTGCATCTCATGAGCCCCCTTCTGGGGACCTGGCCTGCAACCCAGCCATGTGCCCCAACTGGGAATTGAACTGATAACCCTTTGGTTCACAGGCTAGTGCTCAATCCACTGAGCCATCCCACCCAGGGCCCCCTTCTTGAATTTCTATTGCTCATTTTATAATGAACGTAAGTGTTGGTCAATTTTTACTGTTAGAAAATTGCCTCAAGCCAAAGATAAGGTGACCTGGGTCAGAAACTTGTAGTCTGATGAGAGGAACAGTTTATTCTGGGAATCACTAAACATTTCTGATAATAGAGTTGAGCAATTTTCTGATAAATGTAGACCCAACTTGCACAGGCCATCTGTCCTGTGAGAAACTTAGTCACCTTTAACCAAATGTTTCTTTCTTGAATCTAATCTATAAAAGTTATCTAGCCACCCCTTGTTTCTAAGAAAAAAATATATATCTACTAGGAAAGAAATCTTTGAATGGACTTACTGGAAAGTACAACCTTGCAGCGGGCTTGAAACACAACTTTGGAGTGTCATGCTCACAGAGAATTTGTCTGAAATCACTTTAATATATGTTAGTGATATTTTAATGCAGATGCATGTTAACAAATAGCAGTTGTACACCACATGTGCAACCCAACCTGTTGGGTGACGTGAGTTCAAAGATAAGTTGGGTCAAACCCAGCCTCTAGAGGCCCACAGTTTGGCATGGAGACCTTTAATCTGTGACCTCAGGCCCTTGAAGTTCAAAGAGCCCATGACTTTTCTGAAACAGCCTGCCAACTTACTGAGTATATGCTGATGAACTTTTTTTTTCCAAAGGAAGAAACCACAGATTACATCAGATTCTCAAAAGTGTTCTTAACTGCCCCAAATATTAACCACCAGACCAAAGGAAGAAAAGACATATAAACAGTGGATTACAACACAGCATGGCAAATCCTATGAAAGAGTGAGTATAGAGGATAAGAAAAGGCCTCCTGGAGGAAGTGATACTCAATGTCTTTCCATCTCAGCTCGTTAGGGGTGGCAGCTTTGATATATATAGCCTCTGTATGAGATTGTACACAATTCATGACAAACTGGATCTACCTCCTTCTCCTCCTCTCTATCTTTTCTCTGCATAGTGCAGTGAACACCTAGAAAGCTCAAGATCATTAATGATTGAGAATTCAGACTGAAAGTTCAGCTCAGCGTGAACTGTAAAAGTCAGCTAGGTTATTTGTTTTGCTTAGTCCATCTTAGCACCAAGTGTTGGCCCTCTTATTTTGTCAAAAAAATAAAAAAGTGGGCTTTGTGATATGGTATTTTAAATTTTTCATTAATATGAATTTAAATATTTTATATTACAGTCAGTTAAATACTTGAAGATAGTTGTTCTGCTGCTTTACTAGTTGCTTTGCTACTTGAGCTCAAGGCAGTATGTTGGTTCAAATATCAAGGCTAAGTTCATATGAACCTTAAAATTATATTAGGAAGAAACCTTCAATAACAACATGTGAAATAATTGAACCATTTGGTTAGATTTGTTGTTCAAAGCAAAATGGCAGAGCCCCCATATTTTCAAAAGATAAGATTTTTTTATTAGAAGTTTATAAAATGCATCTTTTCCCCATTGATGATGAGTAAGATATGTTATTAAATTATTATGATATTCTTATGTGATTTGAGACTTGTCAAGGCATTCCTAAGCAAGCCTGCTGCCCCACAGTAAATCACTGATAATAGGAACACACGATGCTTGATCTACCCCATTGAGACCAATTATATCAGTAGGGATGAGCTAAGCTGTCATAACAAAAGATAAAACATTAATGTGATTTAATTTTTTATTATTGATTGAATTTTGAGAGAGATAGAGAGTCATTGATTTGTTGTTCCACTTATTTATGCATTCATTAGTTGATTCTTATATGCACCCTGATTGGGAATTGAACCCACAATCTTGGCATATCAGGGCAATGCTCTAACCAATCGAGCTACCTGGCCAGGGCTGTGTGGTTTAATATACAAAAAAAGCTAATGGCTTTCCTACATAACAATTTGAGGTACACATTCTGGGTCACAGGTCTGGTGCTCTAGACATTCAAGAACCCAGGTGGAGCACAGTGCTGCCATTTTCAACACCCAGCTCCGGAGGTTACTCTGATCACAGCATTCCAGCCAGCGGGAAAAGAAATGCCAGGATTTTCAGTTACACAAATGACTCAGAAGTGCTACACATCACTCATGCTAATATTTCTTGGTGAGAATTTCATTACATAAACACACTTCACTGAGGGAGGTTGAGGGATGTATTCTGTTCAATTGCCCAAGAAGAAGGGAAGAATAGAATGACTTTGGTGAACTGCTGGCACTCCCCATCATACTAACCGTCACATTGATGATTTATTGGTCTCTGTCACATAACTTCAGTTTTATTTTCACCATGTGTTTATAGTAATATTCAGTTTAATGAACATCCAAAATTTATTCACACAATCATGTTCACTTGGCTTTGTGATGAAAAAACTTTTACACGGTTCTCCAACAGGGACTGGCAGAAGCCAGCAACAAGTCCTAACATTTCAAGGTAAAAATGTAAAAACACAACCTGAAATTTCTTACACATGGAAAAGTGAGTTTCCTGAGGCAAATCAACTGGTAATTTTTTGGAGCGATGAGCAATTTCTATATTCCTCTATTTCCCCCAACATATCGGTGCAGGGTAGAATGTGAAAATTGTTAAATGTGGCTTCCGAAATGGGGCTCTAACTTAGCAACACTACCCATAAAAGTCATCATTATTTGATTAAAAAAGCTCCCCAAATCATTATTTTTATTTTGATAATTAGCATATCATTTTAAATAATAAAAATGTAAAATATGATATTTAATTTATTTTGCTAATATTTTATTACTTTGTTACTAATAAATGGATTTAGCTCTTCTAATTATGATGAGCAGGAATTGAGGAAAGCTCTAACAAAGATATTGCATTGAGCAATGCCCTAGATCAAATGGAATTAACTGATACATACAGAACCTTTCATCCTAAAGAAGTAAAATACGTATTCTTCTCAAATGCACATGGAACACTTTCAAAGATAGACCACATGATAGGACACAAAACAAGCTTCAACAAATTCAAGAAAATTGAAATCATATCAAGAATTTTCACTGACCAAAGGTTGGTGAAACTAGAAACCAACCTCAGGGAAAAAACTCAAAAACACTCAAATTCATGAAGATTGAATTGCATGCTATTAAACAATGAGTGGTTTAAGAATGAGATCAAGGAAGATATCCAAAAGTTTCTAGAAACAAATGAAAATGAACTCACAACAGTCCAACCGTTGTTGGACTGTTCAGGCTTTTTCCAGCCCAGAGCAAGTAGAAGTAAGGAAATAACCAAGATCAGAGCAGAATTAAATGACATAGAAACTAAAAGCACAATTCTAAGGATCAATAAATCCAGGAGCCAGTTCTTTGAAAAGATAGAATTGACAAGCCTTTAAGCAGACTCATCAAGAAAAAAAGAGAGAGGACCCAAATAAACACAATCATAAATGAAAGAGGAGAGATTACAACTGATACCACAGAAATACAAAGGATTGTAAGAAATTGCTACAAAGAATTATAATACCAAGAAATTTGAAAACTTATGTGAAATGGACAAATTTCTAGAAATATGTAATCTTCCAAAATTGAATGAAGAAAAAGCAAAAAGCCTGAACAAGCCAATAACAGCTGATGAAATCAAAGCTGTAATCAGAAAGCTCCTGGCACACAAAAGCACTGGGTCAGAGGGTTTCACAGGAGAAATTTACAAAGCATTTAAGGAAGAGCTAACCCCTATTCTTCTCAGACTATTCCAAAAAATCAGAGAAGAGGGAAAACTCCCAAACTCTTTTTATGAGGTCAGCACCATCCCAATTCCAAAACCATTCAAAGACACAATGAAGAAAAAACTACAGGCCAATATTGCTGATGATCATAGATGCTAAAACCCTCAACAAAATATTTGCAAACTGCATCCAGCAATACCTTAAAAAGATCATACACCATGCTCAAATGGGATTCATCCCAGGGATGCAAGGATGGTACAATATTTACAAATCAATAAACATAATATATCACATAAACAAAAGGAAAGACAAAAATCACATGATCGTATCCATAGATGAGGAAAAAGCACCCATTTATGATAAAAACACTCAGCAAAGTGAGAATAGAGGGAACATTCCTTAACATAATAAAGGCTGTATATGAGAGACCTACAGCCAACATCATATTCAATGGGCAAAAACTAAAAGCTGTCCCACTAAGATCAGGAACAAGACAAGGGTGGCTGCTTTCACCACTCCTATTTGACATAGTATTAGAAGTTCTGGCCACAGTTATCAGATAAGAAAAAGAAATAAAAGGCATCCAAACTGGAAAAGAGGAAGCAAAACTGTCACTGTTTGCAGGTGACATAATAGTATACACAGAAAATCCTACAGACTCCACCAAAAATCTACTCAACCTAATAAGTGAATTTGGCAGAATAGCAGGACACAAAGTCAATATTCAGAAATAGAAGGCATTTTGGTACACCAATAATGAAATATCAGGAACAGAAATCAGGAAAAAAATCCCATTTGATATAGCAACAAGAAAAATAAAGTACCTAGAAATAAACCTAACCAAAGAGGTAAAAGACCTGTACTCAAAAAACTATACAACATTGAAGAAAGAAACTAAGGAAAACACAAACAAATGGAAGCATGTACCATGTTCATGGATTGGAAGAATTAATATCATCAAAATGTCCATACTACCCAAAGCAATTTATGGATTCAATGCAATCCCTATTAAAGTACCAATGGCATATTTCACAGATATAGAACATGTAGTAGACCATACTGCATGGTGTGGGCTCAGCTCCCACTCAGAGATGCACAGGGCCCATGCCCATGGACAGGTTATCCTGTGGGGAATCAGGCCTACAATGTACCTAGGCCTCTATGAGTCTTGCTTTTTGCTAAAACTCCCTCACCTTGAATTGAGGACATTTACTGCAAAGCAACTTCCTAAAAACCATGCTAAACCGTCCAAGGATGAGTATAACCAGTCCAACTAATTTTGCCTTTTCATTTACAAATATCCTGTGATGTGATTAGAAGCATTGGCTCCTTTGTTTTCTGTAAAAGGTAACCACCTAAAGTGAATTTGTGCCAAGTAAATGAGGACCATCTTGTAATGGGCGGAGAAACCCAATAAAGGCCTGTCATGGCAGAGGCCAAGGCTTTTGCTCCCCTTGAGAGAAAAGCCATGCTGTCCCTTTTCCTCCACCAGACTCGGTAGTCTGTGTGAATGTCTCATTTCATCCATAATGAGGCAGACACTGCGAGCCAGTTTCTGCATCAGAACAAACATTTCAAAAATTTATATGGAATTATAAATGTCTCTGAATAGCTGCAGCAAATTTGAGAAAGAAGATGAAAGTAGGAGGGATCACAATACCTGATTTAAAAAAAACTATATTACAAGGCCACTGTAATCAAAACAGTATGGTACTGGCATAAAAATAGACACATAGACCAGTGGAACAGAATAGAGAGTCCAGAAACAAACCCAAGTTTCTATGGTCAATATTTGACAAAGGGAGCAGAATCATAAAATGAAGTAAAAATAACCTCTTCAACAAATGGTGTTGGAAGATCTAGACAGCTACATGCAAAAAAAATGAAACTTGACCACGAACTTACACCATACACAAAAATAAACTCAAGGTGGATAAAAGACTTAAATATAAGTCATGACACCATAAAAGTTCTAGAGGAGAACATAGGCAGGAAAATCTCGATATTCCATGCAGCAATATTTTCACCTATATGTCCCCTAAAGCAAAGGGCATAAAGCAAAGAATAAACAAATGGGACTACATCAAACTAAAAAGTTTCTGGATGGCTAAAGAAAACAGCATTAAAATGAAAAGAGCATCAACCATATGGGAAAACATGTTTGCCAATGATACCTTGGACAAGAGTTTGATCAAAATATATAAAGAACTCACACAACTACACTCCAAGAAGACAAACAATCCAATTTAAAAATGGGCAAAGGATGTGAACAGACACTTCTCCAAGGAGGACATACAGAGGGCCCAGAGACATATGAAAAGATGCTCGGCATCACTAGCCATCAGGGAGATGTAAATTAAAACAAAAATGAGATACCACTTCACACCAGTGAGAATGGCCATCATAAACAAATCAACAAATAACAAGTGCTGGAGAGGATGTGGAGAAAAGGGAACCCTAGTGCACTGTTGGTGAGAATGCAGACTGGTGCAGCCACTGTGGAAAACAATATGGAATTCCCTCAGAAAACTAAAAATGTAACTGCCTTTTGACTCAGCAATTCCACTGCTTGGATTATACTCTAAGAACCCTGAAACACCAACTCAAAAGAACCTATGCACCCAATGTTCATAGCAGTGTTATTTCCAATAGCCAAGTGCTGGAAACAACCTAAGTGCCCATCAGTAAATAATTGACTCAAAAAACTATGGTACATTTACATGATGGAATACTACACAGCAGAAAGGAAGAAGGAACTCCTACCCTTTTTGACAGCATGAATGGATCTGGAGAGCATTTTGCTAAGTGAAATAAGCCAAGTGGTGAAAGACAAATACCATAGGATCTCACCTATAAATGGAACCTAATCAACAAAACAAACAAACAAACAATATACAACCAAAGACAATAAATAAAGAACAAACTGACAGTAATCAGAGATGAGGGGGGAAGGATAATAGGGGAAGGGCCTTCAAGGAACATCTGTAAAGGACATATGGGCAAAGCCAATAGGGGTAGATTTGAGGGTGGGAAGCAGGGAGCATTGGTGAGGTGAAAATGGAGACAACTGTACTTGAACAACAATAAAACAATTAACAATATATATGTATATTATACCTTTCTGTCTTTATGTACTTTAGTAGCATAGGTACAACTCAGGTGATGCAAAGCATAAATTATTTTGGATTTTTAAAAACTTGATATGATCTGTGTTTAAAGTAAAGCTTGTGAGATTTTTTTAAAGTCCCATGTAAAATGATTCAGGTGATGGTATGAAAGAATATGACGTATAGTATAATCAACCAACAATATTATAGTTGAAAGACATTTTAGAAATCTTCACATCTATTCTCATTCATGGGGAAATACGGTTCTTATTCGGACAAAATGCATCTCAGAACACAAAGTGTTGCAATTTACTTTTGAAAATCTGATAGTATTACTTAGAATACAGTATTTTACCTCTTGTTTTCTACTTTATTTCTCTTCCTCTTTCTTCTGATATAAAAGACTGCATTCTGGTCCAAATAACAGGATTCTAACAATTAGGCATATTTTGAAAAGCTTACTACTTTTACCATTTCAGGAGAATACAAATTAGTTACTTTAATCCCAATTTCTTTGAAAATGTCAAATTCATACAGTCAGAATTTTTTTATTGGAATATTTCTTCTGCTTTTTATGTTTCAGTAACTATCACGGTTACTTGGAATATACCCAAGGAAAAGAATATTCTCTTTGCCTACATAAATGTGCACACATGCAAACACAGACGCACAAATACTGTAGTCACATTTGACAGGAAATTCCATATGGATATAGAAAAAAATAGTGCTAAAGATACTATATACTGAAGTAGTAGAATGGACTTTGTTCCTGGATTTTTTTGTTTTGTTTTTTTTCCATCAGACTTTTTTACATGATCTAGGAAAACAGAGACACTTATAGATTTTTTCCCTTGGAGCTTGTTTCTCAAAATTATTCTGGTCATATTTGTAATCATTTAGTTAAATATATTTATTATTCTATCATTTTGCAAAGTATCACTACATTTTACCAACTTTTAATACTGATAAACTTCAAAGTCAAACAGACAGATATAAAACAATGACCCATAAGAAGAGTTTTTGGACTTCTGGCCAAGATGGAGGCATAGGTAGATACACTATGCCTCCTCGCACAACCAAAATAAGGACAACAACAATTTAGAAATAAAATAACAAGCAGAACTGATAGAAAATTGAACTGTATGGATGTCGGACAACCAAGAAGTTAAAAGAGACACATTCATTCAGACCAGTAGGAAGGGGAGAATTGGGCAGCCAGGCAGAGAGGGATCCCAGCACAAAAAGCAGTGGCACTGGGCGCTTAAGGCATCCCGGGAGCGCAAGACCACAGCAGGCGGACCCTGGGTGTGCAGGAGGCAGCTTGCAGACCCTGGGCACAGGATGGTAACCACAGACCCAGCGAGGCAGCGGTTGTGAAGTGAGGCACTGCATGCAGGCTGACTGGGTGGTCCCACATTTGTGCGCAGATAAACCAGGAGAAATTGGGGAGCGAGACAGACCACGCAACCCAGGGTCCCAGCACCAGGAAACAGAGCCTTGGGGCACTGATTGAAAACACCTGTGGGGGTTGAGGTGCTGGGAGATACTCCAGCCTTAGGGGAGTGTGTTAGAGAGACCCAGGGGGTCCTAGAACGTGCACAAGCCCACCCACATGGGAATTAGCACCAGAAAGGCCCAGTTTGCTTGGGGGAAGCCGTGGAAGGGACTGAAGTCTGACAGAGAGCGGAGCAAGCACCATTGTTCCCTCTTGGACACCGTCCCCACATACAGCATCATAACCCAGTGACTGGGGTGTCCCGCCCTGGTGAACACCTAAGGCTCTGCCCCTCACTATGTAACAGGAGTGACAAGACAAAAAAACAAAAGGTCCAAATGGAAGAACAGACCAAGCGCCACAGCAAATACAACTAAGCGACCAAGAGATAGCTAACCTATCAGATGCACAGTTCAAAGCACTGGTGATCAGGATGCTCACAAAATTGGTTGAATTTGGTCACAAATTAGATGAAAAAGTAAAGGCTACACTAAGTGAAATGAAGGAAAATGCACAGGGAACCAATAGTGATAGAAAGAAAACTGGGACTCGAATCAATGGAGTGAACCAGAAAGAAGAAAGATACAACCATACAGAAAAGAATGAAGAAACAAGAATTTTAAAAAATGAGGAGAGGTTTAGGAACCTCCAGGACATCTTTAAAGGTTCCAATATTCAAATTGTAGGGGTACCAGAAGGAGAAGAGGAAGAGCAACAAGTGGAAAAGTTATTTGAACAAATAACAAAGGAGAACTTCCCCAATCTGGCAAAGGAAATAGACTTTCAGGAAGTCCAGGAAGCTCAGAGAGTCCCAAAGAAGTTGGACCCAAGGAGGAACACACCAAGGCACATCATCATTACATTACCCAAGATAAAAATGAAAGAGAAAATCCTAGAAGCAGCAAGAGACAAGGAGACAGTAACCTACAAAGGAGTTCCCATTAAACTATCAGCTAATTTCTCAAAAGAAATCTTGCAAGCAAGAAGGGGCTGGAAAGAAGTATTCCAAGTCATGAAAGGCAAGGACCTACATCCCAGATTGCTCTATCCAGCAAAGCTTTCATTTAGAATGGAAGGGGAGATAAAGTGCTTCCCAGATAAGGTCAATTCATCATCACCAAGCCCTTATTATATGAAATGTTAAGGGGACTTATCTAAGAAAAAGAAGATAAAAAGCATGTACAGTAAAATGACAGCAAACTCACAATCATTAACAACCATGCCTAAACCAAAAACAAGCAAAGCAAACAACTAGAACAGGAACAGAACCACAGAAATGGAGATCACATGGAGGTTTATCAACAAGGAAGTGGGTGGAGAATAGAGGGGGAAAAGGTACGGAGAATAAGTAGCATAGATGGTAGGTAGAAAATAGACAGGGGGAGGGCAAGAATAGTATGGGAAATGTAGAAGCCAAAGAACTTATGACACATGGACATGAACTAAAGGGGGGGAATGTGGGTGGGAGAGGGTGTGCAGGGTGGAGAGGAATGAGGGGGAGGAAATGGATCAACTGTAATAGCATAATCAGTAAAATATATTTTTTAAAAAAGAGTTTTTGACTCAGTTCTTTAACACATAGCATAACTTTGATGTAGAGAGAGCAGCATTTCAAAGAATTGCATTTACATTTACTGTTAGAATATTAGTAAAAGGTGTGCAGAAATTGATCTGTAAAGAACATATCAAAGTGAGAGATGAAATAACTGTGACAAATGGTTTGAAAAGTTCTCATTAATTACCTTTTGTTGGTACAAGGTAGTAAGGAAACTTGATATACTTTATTATAAGGAGGGCCAAAGGTATGGTTAAGAATTATATTGGGGAAGGAGAAAAATTATGCAATATTCATAAATATTTTCCCTAAAAATTTTCAAAGCATCTGCCAAATCACTGCTTGTCATTTAGCTGATGCTGAGTATCCCAACCTACGCACGCAGTTTTTAGTGAGATCCAGTGCTAAGGGTTCGTGTTAATGCAAACACCTGGATTATTCACCCCCACCCCACCCACATCAGTGTGGGTGACCAAGAGTCCAGGGCCATGCGCCTTCCCATTGGCACTCATCCTGGGCAGGGCAGGCTCTCACAGGCCCACACCTGTGTGCCCTAGTGCTGCTCAGAGGTGGAGGTGCTGCTGCGGTGACCTACGACCCAAAACTAGGGTACCCAGCAAGAGCACCCACCACCCGCACTCACCCCAGACCAGCGAGCCCCAAATGAGCTGCCAAGTGGCTCCAAACATCAGAAAACCGGCGCTTTTAAAGTGCAGTGAGTGTAC
>PVIA01018379.1:0-12980 GCA_004024845.1 Tonatia bakeri
GCTCATTCTCATGAGGCAGCTGGAGGCTGCGCTGTCCGTGCCTGCATGGTCATGGGTCAGCTGGGCTCGGGGTGGCCGGCTGCAGCCACGGGGCTGGCTGGTCCAGTGTCTCCACAGCCTTCTCCAGCCAGGGTCAGGTGGATGGGGGAGCCCCTACTAGGAGCTCTGTCCTCGTGCACTTTCAGGGGTGCAGACCAGGAGGAAACTGCAGTATCTCAGCTTGAAACTGGAATACTATGGCTTCCGCAGCGCCCTGTTGCCGTAACAGGACACGGTCGAATTCAAAGTGACAGGCGGGAAGCCAGCCCCTGCCCCGTTTCCGGGGGGAACGGGAAGCACCATGGCCGAGGGCGCAGAGGCAGGTGGGTGACGAATCAGGGCCTGCAGTGCAGCCTGCCGGCCACTGAGCCTCACGGCCGTCAAGCGTTGCAGGCGCCGCAGCTGCTTCTCCGATTGGCAACGGGAGATGTGAGATGGCACTTTGCTGCCCGGGAGTGGGAGATGGCTCCAGCGGCTGCCCGGGGGGCGGGGGTCCAGGGTCAGTCCCCGGGCTCAGGGAAGGCTCAGCCGGTCGCCGGCACCCAGGCGGGTTCCACCTCCAGTGCCGGCGCCGGGATGTTGTGGCTGGGTGCTGTCTCGTCCAGGCGAACTCAGCGGCTCTGAAATGGGCGACCCCAGGCTCATGTGTGGAGCCTCCCAGGGCCCAGTTTCCTCATCTGTCAGGTGCAGCATGGGTTCCTCCCGTGGAGATTCACTGTGACGACTGCCCTCGAGAAACCCAGGGAAAAGTCAGGCGCCCGCCCGTGTCGATGTGGGTGGCTGTACCAGTGCAGCGTGCCTGTGGCTCACGTGTGATTGGTGTGACAGTGTGATGTGCCATGACGGGACGGGACGATTGACTCCCTCTGTGCCTCACGTGGCCTAGGCCTGCAGGAGGTGTGAGCTCGCAGGGTCCTTCAGAGAATTAACGCGGGTTGTTTACTACTCGGAAGAAGGTGGGGCTGTGACTCTGGCAGGGACCCTGGACTGGTCAGTTGTGAACGCATGGGTCACTTGCTGCTGGGTGACACACCCGGAAGTTGGTGGTGTGGATCGCCCACCTCGCTGGACAGGTCGGTGCGTGGGCTGGGCACTGGGACAGATTCCTGCAGGGCAGAGGTCTCTGGTCTGTGGTGTTGGCCACGGGGGCTCCAAGGTGCTTTCTCGCAGGCTTGGCACCTCCTCGGGGCTTGAGGACGGGCCTGGAGGGGCAGTCCCACTGCTCAGCGGCCTGGGCTGCTTTCCTCCCTCCTGCGAGTCACAGGGTAAAGTGACAGCTCTCAGGCCTGGGCCTGCCCTCCATCTCTGGGGCCCTGCCTCTAGGTGGGCGGTGCAGCACCGTGGGCAGCGGCCAGAGGAACTGGCTGGCCTGGTTACCCACAGGCCTCTATGGGTGTGACCTGTGAAGCCCTAACTTCTCTTCTAGATGTTTCCAAGGTAGCCCGAACTTGTCTGGGGCATGATGTCTCTGTGATTCGCTAAGGGTTCCTGTGATTGGGGAACCCGGAGTCATTTCCCGAACTCCTCCGTGGTCCGGCCTCCCGCCCGCATCAGGCCTCGCCACCCGCCAGGTCCCCGTGATTAACAAAGATACGCGGAAATGATCCCGACAAGCGAATTGGGATCAAAGGCGTCACCTGCGAAGATGACTTTGAACATTGCAGGTCGTTCTGAGCAGGTCGTGAGGATACTGGGCAGCTTTTCAAGTCTTACCTGCCAAGTGCGCATCCCCGGTGAGCGGGCGCAGTCCCAGCAATGCTGGGCAGCGGGAGGTCTGTCTCCCGTGCGCCACTCTGGCTGTCCGCCCGCAAAACTGTGCACGCTGATCGGTGTCACGAATAATCGAGAGAAGTAGTGGTGGGACTGGGCTGTGTTCTCCTCAGGAGCTGCACATTCCATTTTGTAAGCCGTGGCTCACTCCAGGGAGGAGCGAGGTCCTGGTTACTCCATGTTGTTTGAAATAAAAAAGGCCGGGGACACACAGTCACAGCAGGAATTTCGCTCCGAGTGAGGAGTGTTGTCCTGCGCAGCATTAAATTGCGGGGGAGGTCTGTCTGTCTAATGAAAGCATTATTCCGAGAGCAGTGGAGAGAACTTCTGAAACGGTGTCGGGGGTGGTTTTCCCACTCAGGACTGAACCCGGAGTCCATGCAATTTAGGGAAACTCGTGCACAGTCTGCACGCCAGGACACAACGCAGAGGTCCCCTCTGACCTGAGGGGCGATGCATGCAACACCCCTGCCCCATCCTCTGCAGCCTGAGAATCCCACGTAAACGGAGGTGGTGGGTGCACTTAAATGGCCTGTGCCCCCCACCCCCGGGGGGTGAGGACCATGGGAGGGACCTGAATTTCAGGGCCCAGGTCACACTGCACCGAAGGTGAGGGGCGAATCCCAAGCCACCTGCTGTCCTGAGGCCCGTGCACGGCCCTAGGACCAGGCCTCTGAAGTGGGAACATCCCTTGGTAACAAGCCACCCCCGTCCAGTGGGAAGGGCCCTTGTGCTGAAGCCCAAGGCTCCCCCCCACCAAGTCCCACTCACTGATTGGCTCAGAAAACGACTCCTTGAGTTCTGAGCTGTGGATGCTCGGTGGGTTTGTCCTCATTTGCATCATTTCCCTGCTTCTGAGACAGGAGCTGCTGGGTGGACACGTCACTGCAGGACTGGGTGTCCAGTGGGAGTGGGAGAGCGGATGGAATCATCCACGAGAGGCAGTCCTGTGCCCAGCCTGCCCACGTGTGGCGTGCTGGGGGGTCCAGGCACGGGTGGCCCGCAGAGAGTGGCCCCGCGTGCTTCCTGGCACACCCTGCATCTCGGTGGTCACAGGGCCAGGAGAGGAGGGCCTGCCCCCTGGAGCCATGTCCCAGAGTCTTCCCCTGCTCTGTGTCCTGTTCAAAGCACCGTGGCTCCTCTTCCACCTCTGGAGTTGAGGTGGCGAGCACTCTCCCGCGGCTGGGGGGTGGCCGGGGGCAGGAAAGGGGGAGAAGAGATCAGATACACAGCAGCTGGCCCCTCGCATCCGGGTTCCCCATCTCAGATTGGACACACTGCCGGAAACACGGCTACAGAGCTGCTGCTGTGCTGTGCACTCAGAGGTGTCGTGGTTGGCAGGACTTTGCTCTTGTGATTATTCCCGAAACAGTGCAGAGTGACCACCATTCACACGGGCCCTATGTTCTCAGGAATTGCAGCAAATCTAGAGATGGTCGGAGGTAGATGGGGGAGGGCGTGGGTGGTGTGAAAACACTGCACCTTTCCACATGAGGGGCCTAGCGCCCTCCAGGTCCTGGGCCAGTCCCCTCGGGTCCCTCGGACGACCTGCGCTTGTCATTTCTCTCCCATGTGGACTTTCCCGTGAGTGAGTGAAGTCTGACTTCCTGTCATACCAGCTTCCTCCCGTCAGATGGTCACGTGTTAGAGGCAGCGGCTGATGCCCCATTTGTAGAGCGACCCTGCCGAAGATGGGCCTGAGGCCTGGGCGCAGCCACCCCTCCTGACCGTGCGTGAGAGTGAGAACACACACACACACACACACACACACACCTGTGAAAGTCAGCCAGTGCTTTGGTCTCCTCACCTGGAGGCCCACGAATTTGCCATGGGTCCTCTGAGACAGAACGACGTGCGGCCTTGGGCAGAGACCCGGTCGGCGCCAGTCACCACTGTGCTCTGCTGGAACAGGAATCGTGTTTGCTTGGCCGTGGTGACAACCGTCTCCCTTCCTGGCAGCGTTTAGACTTAATGATGACATCAGGGCTGCCAGAGCGGCTGCCACACTGTGAGAAGTTCAAGTTCTGTGTGGCAGCCCCTCAGCCCTCCGCCTCCACCCGTGTCCTGAGCACTGCAGCCTCTCTCTCACCTTTGTTCTGGGAGTCCTTGCCACGCCAGGGGAAATGGAGCATCTGCTCTTCAGCCGCTTACACGCATTAAAGTCATGGGGGCGTGTCAGTCGGATCGGAGGTAAAACTCTTGCACACAGCTGCTGCCACCTGTGTGTAGGACCACAGAAACCATGAGCGAGCCATACATGTGTTCGAAACTTGCCGTAAAGTGTGACCAAGCGAAGACAAGTGGACCAGGCTCTGAGCCTCGGGGAACTGGCATCAGGCTTGCCAGCACCTCCTCAAACAGGACAGGTGCAAAGACTCACCCCTGTAGCGCGGCGGGCGGGCGCATCAGCCCAGTCTGCGCGTCCGCCGGTGCCCGGCTCGGGAGCTGAGCGCCTCTGAGAGCTGCACTCGGGCCTCCAGCTCGCCAGCCCTCCACTGCTGCTGCTTTGATGAAGCAACTAAAGGTAACAGTTGTTGACTTGCTAAATTGCACCCTTTTTTGTTCTGAAATGTTACCAAAAGGGAGGTCTCCTAGAGAGAATTACTAATGAGCAGTGGGACGTAGCCTCAGAGTTGTGCCTGAGCTCTTGGAGTGGTACGTGTGTCCGGAACAGCGGGGGGACAGCAGTCGGCTGGGCCTCCCAGTCGTTGCTGCGACAGAAATTGGTGTTCAGGAGCAGCGCCCTGGTTTTCCCTCAGAAGTGACCCAGGACGTCAGCCACATGGCTGAGCCATGGGGGACGGCCACCTCCCGCAGGCTGAGAACCTGCTAGGACTTGCACCGGGCACAGTGTATCTGGGTATTTTCTCTCTTCTTCGTTTTCACCAAGTGGTGTTTTGGGGGGACACATACCCGCCGTTCCTGGTTCCATGTGGGCTCCATCCCTGCGACTCAGCATGCCTCCCTTTTGGCGGGATGGTGGGGCCCCGTGGCCTGAGCTCTCTCCACTTCCCTCCCCCCACGGAGCTTCTAGAAAGGGAGCCGCACCACCCCCAATCCCCTTCCTCTCCATGTGGGCGCTCTTCTGTCCACTCGCTGACCCCCACCACCGGGTGGCCTCCGAGAGGCCCCAGGCAGCTGTCCCGTGTCATGGCAGGGGGTGTGTCCCAGCCGGCCCCTGGCACGGGACGCCACCTGGCCTGCGCAGGCCTCACCATCGCTGCCCCCGCCCCCGGGCCCACCTCGGAGCATCATTTGCCCGTTCACAGGCAGGTGCGGTCAGCGCAGAAAAGACGTGATGTTTGTGAAGAGACAGGCCTTGGACTCAGTTGTGTTTCTGCTGTGTCATCGTCCTCTGCCTGCGCTGTCCCCACCCCAGCTGGCGTGACCCCCCCCCCCAGGTCACTCTGTGCTGTCGCCGTGACCACTGTCCGGGCTGACACTTGATTCCTCTCTGAACACACTTCGCCTCATACTGCGGCGTGGCCACTGCGGAGCACGCAGTCAGGGGACAGAGCAGCGGTCAGGCTGCGGGTCGGGGGAGGAAGTGACGGTGGACACGGGCTTTGGCATTCTCCCTCAGCCTCCCGCTCCTTTAATGGCTTTCCCGAATTTTCTCGATGAAACTTCCATCGCACGGTTGGTGGGGAACCTGCTCCATTCTGCAGAGGAGCTGGCATCCGACAGACACTCCTCCAGGGTCCCGGGTCCTTCCAGGGCGGCTGCTGCGCAGGGAGTCTCCGCACCCCGCTGCTGGCTGGCTGTCCCTGGCCAGCGGAGACGGGGCCACCGCGCTGCCCTCTGCACCGGGGAGATGTCTGGCAGCTTGTCATGGCCTCAGGAGACTTGGAGGAAATGAAGTCTGAATGCCAGCCGGTGATTTTACCATTATCCCAGCGGGTCTGTGTTCTGCTCAATACATTGTGATTCTAACAAGGCAGCGGCAGAGTCCTGGCTGCGCCTTCGCGGAAGGAAGCCCGTCGCTCTCCTGCAGTGCGTCTGACCGCTGAGCAACCCCGGGACTGGTTGTGGCCACGTCCCCTTTAATCCACATTTATATGACATTGAAATTACACTCTTAGTTGCGTTTATTGGAAATGGTAAAATTATTAGCTTTAATTAAGGCAGCTGTTTAGTATTTCAAGATGATAGAAATGAAGGTTTTCCAAAGTTAAGTAAGAGTTTTAATTTTGTAGTGTGCTTTAAAAATGTGCTTATTTTCCACACGATGTTTACTGATAACGTTAGCATGCAGTTTCTTTGGCATGTCCTAGGAAAGGCCAATATTGCCTCAAGAGGTTTTGGGTCACATACAAATACAAAATTTAAGTCACAGAGACTGCAGTCGGACTAGTAGACAGCTGAGTGTGCGGTCCCGGCTGGCGCGTGTGGTGCATTCCCACCATCGATGGCACAGGACAGCCACAGACGGGCCACACACACCTGGATCACTACTCTTGCCCGGACGTCCCCTTGGCACTTCCTGGCAGCCCCTCCAGGCCCTGGGGCAGCCACCTGGTTCCCACAGCCGGGAGCCCAGTGTGCGCTGGGGTCCAGCTCTCCGCCGTCGCCCTTGCTGTGGTGCAGACGCACTGAGGTGGCGCCAGGTCTCTGTGAGCCCCCTCCCCCGTGGGGACGCAGCACCCAGTGTGCACACCTCACGCTGAGGGACATGGCTGCTCTCCACTCTTGGGCTCTGGCTGTTCAGTGGTCACTTAGGTTCCGTATCCGTGTGTCTGGCGTCATCAATTACTTACAGAGCCAATGACTGGCTGAAGTTTTCTGTGTCCTTCTGGGGTCGGACCCCGTCCTGGACATCTGGGCACAGACCCCGATCGGTCAGACTGGCCGGCTGTCCTCCCAGGGACAGTGGCACCCAGCCCTCTGCTGCCTGTCTCAGTGGGGCTGCCGCGGGCCCCGTGCCAGGGCGTGCCCCCTAGTCAGGGGGACCAGGCAACAGATCTTCCAGGGGCACCAACCCCTCCATGTCGTCGCTCAGCCTCCCCCGTCAGTTACAATCGGGGGTACCCATGAGCCGGTCATAGATGTGGTCACACGCACACACACGAGCACCATTCTGTCTGCACATGTGTGGGCATCTGGGGTAGAAGCTCAGCTGGCGTCCGCGTCTCGGGATCACTCACGCCTTGTCTCCACAGACCCACCAGCCCATTCGGGTTTCTGGCCCCACCTCCCTGCACACCTGTGTCTTCTGTGGCAGCCATCCTAGCACCGGGAAAGTGTGTCCTGCCCGGGGTTTAATTTGCATGACTAATGCCGTTAAGCATCTTTTCATGTGCTAATTCATCACTTTTATGTCTTCTTCTGGGAAGTGTTTGTTCAAGTCTATTGCCCATTTTTATAGGGCTTTTTATCTTTTCATCATTTCCTTGTATATTCAGCCTACAAGTGTGCTGTCGATTTTCTCCTAGACTTAATTAATTTTCTTAGTAATTAATTTTCTTAATGGTATCAATTTTCTTAATGGTACTATTTATGGCAGGAGATCGTTAATTTTGAAGAACCCCAGTTCATCATTGTTGGTAATCACAGACATAGCCACACAGCTCTCTTCCAGAAGCTTCTTGGTTTCCGGTCCCCTGTTGGAGCCTGGATCCTTGTCAGGTGTGTGTGCGTGGGCGGAGCATACACAGACCAGGGATCGCTTCAAGTGGATGCTCCCGTTTGCAGTAACACTCCTTAAACGCCCTGCCTCCCCACACACTGCCTCAGTGCCTTGGTTCAAAAACAGAAAACAAGCCCTGGCTGGTGTGGCTCAGTGGACTGAGTGCTGGCCTGAGAACCAAAGGGTCACGGGTTCAATTTCCTGTCAGGGCACATGCCTGGGTTGCGGGCCAGGTCCCCAGTAGGGGGCGAATGAGAGGCAACCACACACTGATGTTTCTCTCCCTCTCTTCCTTCCTCTCTTCCCCTCTCTCTAAAACTTAACAAAATCTGCTGAATTGTCTCAGGTGGAGCTGGGTCTGTGTTTTGTAGGTTCCGTGTAGCTCCATGTAGATGTTAGAATGGTCTCTGTTTCATCCGAAGAGCCAGCTGGCATTCGAAAGGAGTAACACAGGCTCCAGCAGGTGACTTCCAGAGCGGGGGTGTCCCAGGGCTGCGTCGGCAAGTCCTGAGCCAGCCTCCCTTCCTCCCCTCCTCTAGGTCGTCTGAGTTCTCGGCGGGGCTCCTGGTCCAGCGCAGGGCACGGCACACACGCGTGAGGTTTCTTCTCGGTTTGTTGGTGTTTTATATGCCATTACGAGAATGACTTTCACACTTTCGTTTTGCAGTTACATGTAGAAAACCAGTTGGTTTTAGTAGCACACTGACCTTGTATTCTGCAGTGTTGCTGGTTTGCATTACAGTCCAAGTGGGCTTTGCTTTTACAGGTTTTATGGGCTTTTCTAGTATACAGTCACACTGTCTGTGAATAATAAGCTTTATGTTTTTTCCCATTCGAATGCCTCTTACTTATTTTTTAAGAAGACTTTTTTTTAGATTTTATTTATTTATTTTGAGAGGGGGGGGAGAAGAGAGACATCAATGTGTGGTTGCCTTTCGTGCACCCCAAGCATGGAGGGACCTGTCCCACAACCCAGGCATGTGCCCCAACTGGGAATTGAACCAACAACCCCCTGGTTTGCAGGCCCGTGCTCAGTCCACTGAGCCTCACCAGCCCGGCCTTGAAGGCCTCTTCCTTCCTGTGTCAGGGCGAAAGGTGGAGAGAGGGCCTCCCCCGGTGGGAGGGGCCAGTGTTCACCTGGAGAAGCAGGGAGGTGCAAGCTTCCCAGCCACACCCTCACTGCCCAGGGCAGCCCCGTCTGTGCCTGCTTGGCTGAGACGTCATCCTGAGGGCAGTGATTTTGTCCTGAGAGTCTTCTTCCTCCACTGAGAACGGTGTTTTTTCTATTGTATTTCGTGAGTGTGGTATTTCCCACCACTGGTGTTTCAAATGCCAAGCCAAGCGCATATTTGGGGACACGTCCCATTTTTCATGACATTTTACCCTTGTTTTAATATTGGAGTCTGACCTGCTAATATTTTTAGGGATTTCTGTATTTTTAGGACTTTCCAGGATTGTTTCCATGAGGAACTGCTGGTCTGTGGTTTTACTGGAACGGCCCTCTGATTGGGGGTGTTCTGCACAGGCCGGACTCACAGGATGAGTTTGAAGGGCCCCTTCCTTCTGCATTCCAAAACATTCAATGTGGACTGGTGTCTTCTTCATGTTGGACCTCACCCACAAGGTCACCCACAAAGCCGTCGGGCCTGAGGGCTCTGGGGTGGGAAGGGTTTTTATTGAGAGCTCAATCTTGTTCAATCTCGTTCATTGATAGGCGGTTCCTTTGATTTTCTCCACCACCTCGAGGCATCTGTAGCTCTTTGTGTGTTTGGAGGAGTTGTCCTGTTATCAAATGTACTGAGTTTGTTAGCGTGACATTCTTGCCCCATCTCCCCTCCCCGCGGCGGGTGTAATGCTGCTCTTCTCCTTGAAGGGGCAGTACCTCAGCTCTGTTCTCCCTGAGCCAGTGCGGCT
Organism: Tonatia bakeri; assembly: GCA_004024845.1. Classification (NCBI taxonomy): domain Eukaryota; kingdom Metazoa; phylum Chordata; class Mammalia; order Chiroptera; family Phyllostomidae; genus Tonatia; species Tonatia bakeri. Next base: position 9,350 of record PVIA01018379.1, read on the forward strand.
CCCGGTTTGTTAATTGTATTCACTGTTTCTAAAGAAACACTGTTTCACTGCATTTATTTTCCTTGTTGTTTGTTTCTAAAGAAACATTGTTTCACTGTATTTATTTTCCTTGTTTGCTCTTTACATTTTTAGTTCCCTTATGCTCTTATTTTTTAGATTTTCTTTGTTACATTTATTTTGAGCTTCATTTGCTTCTCAAAGTGGGAACCGAGGACTTAATTTCTTCTTTGCTGTTGAAAGTGAAAACTCTGAATTTGTCAGAACTGCCTTTTCTGCAACAGAGAATGTGAAGTTGTTTTCATCATTACTCATTTAAAAATGTTTTATATTCTTTAATCCATGGGTTCTTTAGAAGCACATAATTTTTAATACTGGTGAATTTATGAATTTGCTGTTATTAATTTTTCATTTACCATTTTATTGTTAGAGAATATACCCTTTGTTTCCATTCTTCAGTGATTTTAGAGCTTATTTTCACGGAGCCCCCTGCAGAGGTCGTTCTGTGGAGCCTGTGTGTGTGCCGAGCAGGGTGCGTCTTGGGGTTCAGGACACGTCTCGGGGTTCAGGATAAGGTGATGTAGACACTGGGGAGTCCAGTTGCTGAGGCTGGTTCTCAGGTTCCCATGTCTCTGTTGATCTGGGGGCGGGGGGGCATGCAGGGCTGCTCCGTCATTCTGTCCGAGATGCAGAGCACTCTCTGAAAGTCTCTCCCTGCCCAGTAGGGTGTCCGTTTCCCCGGAGCTGTCCATGTTGGCTTCCAGTACTTAAAGCTCTGCCCCTGATTGGGTGGCTGTGCACTTAGTGTTGTCACTGATTTCAGATGGCATGGCCCTGGTGTCGCTGTGGAATGCCCTGTTGCTTTTAGGAACATTCGCTGTCTTTAAGTTCTACTTTGACATTGGTACATGATACTAGCTACCTGACACTTAGAGCTTGCACGCTTCCTTTTCACAGCTGTTTCCTTCGAATGTGCCTGCCCACCTGTATTTAAACTGTGTTTCTTGTAAACTGCACATGGTTGCTGCTTTTCTGCCAGGTCTTGTAGGCTCCGCTCCTGCTGGCTTTGTGGGGTCTGCTTGCATCCCGTGTGGCTGTGGCCCCCTCTGGGTACCGGTGTCGCTGACAGGAAGCCTGAGTTCTCTCTTGACCCCTGCTGAGGAAGAGGACAAACTCTCGGGGACCTTAATTTCCATGTACCTAGTTTTTCAGCTCTGTGGCAATATGATTGACAAAGCCTTGTTAATGGACAAGGATCTAAGATAGTTAACGCTTTTAAGTCTTTTGCACTGAGTGACGGACACCCTGTGGTTTGGGCTCCGTCCCTTCGACCTCTCCAGAGCTCGAGGAGAACGCCGCGGGAGCCGCTGGGGCATCATGGCTCCTGGCTTTCTGATGGGCTTCACCCAGCGCCCCCGTGACGCCAGCTCTGCAGCTGCTGCCTGGGCCCCTAGAGCAGCAGGGCGCATGCCACTGGGCTGGGGAGAGCGGCCTGGCCTTGGCTTGGATGGGCTGGCAGGGGTTGGCCTGCAGGTGGGAGCGAGGTGTCCTGGCGTAAGCAGCTCCTCTGGCTGCTGGGCATTTGCAACTTTGTACATTAACTTCTGACCTCGGGAACATTGGGGCATTTGGCTGTAAGTTGCTGGGCTTTATTTTATTTATGTCCTTTCCCTGCAGTGATGGTACAGTTTTCACTTTTTCTCTCGCCATTTATGACCCGGGTTTGGTCCAGGGGTTGTTTGTTATTCTGTTGATGACTTGCCGAACAAAAACGTGAATTTTAAGTTTATAGTCCCGTAGGCTTTCTTCAGTAGGGAGTTAATAAATAGCACTAACTTCACCTTAGGAAGAAGTGGGTACTCTCAGCATCTACTTTGCAGATCGGTGAGGATTTATCGTAAGTTTATTGCAATGAAAATACGGAACATTTAGAACAAGTGCCTTTTCTGCAGATCAAGGTGAAGTTTCCGTAAGCAGGACCACAACCAACTTGGAATGTCTTGTCACGGGTTTGCATCAGTGACATCCTTCATTGGTTCAGGATAAAACTTCCGGCGGAAGTTCATGCGAGTGTGTGACTGAGCTGTGGGCTGTGGCCGGCCCGCAGTGGTTATTCTGTGAGGCCAGCTGCCCCCCTCCACGCACAGAAAGCTGGTGGCGGAGGTGGCGCCGTGGGTGCCGGGCAGTGACTCCGGGGCTGGTGTGGGAGTGACAATGAAGTTCGTGCTGCTCTGTGGGTCTGCGGTCACTGCGGTGACCCTCAGGGCCTGCGGTTCCTTCTCCCACACTCCTGGAAAGGGAGGAGGTCACGCTGGGGACCCTTGGGGGGTGGGATGGGTGAACATCACAGCTTCTGACAGAGGAAGTGCTGACGTCGCCTGGTTTAACGAGCCGTTTTAGCGAAGCCTCTTCATGGTGATGTGCGAGGGAGCATCGCCCACGCGTTCCTCTGGAACCTCCAGACTTCGGGTGGCCGTGCTGTGACTCCGTCCCCCGGTGGGTACGGTGGGTACCTGGGCCCTCCCCAGCGGGGACACAGCACACCTGGGAGGTGTTTGCTCAGGTGACTCAGGCACAGTCAGAAGCCTCTGCCTCCTGCCGCGTCAAGGCCGCTGCCTCCCAGAAGGTCAAGGGTAGTCAGGAGACTCCACAGGGATCGGTGGTTAATCTGAGGAAGAAAATGAACTTAACATTGGGAGTTGGAGCCCAGAAAATAGACACTGCATGTGTCTAGTAGGGAAGTGGGATTTCAGACTTCATGTGAGTGTTTTTATTTTTAAACCATGTACTTTAAAAAAGTATACAGTGATACTTTTTATTTTCTAAGTAGAAAATAAAATTAAGCATCAGGATATGTGGCCCTCTTTTTTTACCTAGTATAAACTATGACTCTACACACACGCACACACACACAAAACAACAACCCAATTAAAAAATGGGCAGAAGGCCTGAATAGACACTTCTCCCAAGAGGACATACGATGGCCAACAGGCATATGAAAAGATGCTCAATGTCACTGATTATCGGAGAAATGCAAATTAAAACCACCATGAGATATCACCTCACACCGGTCAGAATGGCCATCATCAGTAAATCCGCAAACAAGTGCTGGCGAGGATGTGGAGAAAGGGGACCCTCGTGCCCTGTTGGCGGGAAGGCAGGCTGGGGCAGCCACTGTGGATGCCGTGTGGAGATGCCTCACAAATTAAAAACGGATCTGCCTGTGATCCAGAGATTGCACTTCTGGGAATATACTCAGAGAAATCCAAACATTAATTCAAAAGAATATAAGCACCCCTATGTTCACTGCAGCGTTATTTATAATCGAGCTATGGAAGCAGCCCCAGTGTCCACCAGTACATGAGTGGTTAGAGTGAGTGTGGACATTTGCACAATGGAATACTAATTGGCTGTAAAAAAAAAAAAAAGAAGAAGATAATTTTACCCTTTGCAATGGCATGGATGGGCCTGGAGAGCATTATGCGGAGTGAAATGAGCCCATCAGAGAAAGACCGTATGATTTCACACACATGTGGAATCTAATGAGCAAAATAGACAGACAGACAAACTAGAAGCAGACCCTTAAATGCAAAGAACAGGCTGACAGCTGTTGGAGGGGAGGGTTTCAGGGGGG
>PVIA01018380.1:0-12980 GCA_004024845.1 Tonatia bakeri
AGGAAGGGGGAGATGAAGAGGAGTAGATGATGGTACAAAACATTAAAAAGATAGTTAAGCCCTTCTAGGTAGCATAGTTGGTAGACCATTATCCCAGTGTGCCAAGGTTGCAGGTTTGATCCCTGGTCAGGGCATGTACAAGAAGCAACTTATAAATGCATAACTAAGTGGAATAAGAAATTGATGTCTCTCTCTCTCTTGCTCTCAAGTCAATAAATAAAAATTTTTTGAAAATAGCTGAAAGTATATAACCAGAAGTCAACTCATTACAAATGATGTTAAAATAATGATAATAAAAACAGTATGAAATACATCTTTAAAATATAAGTTTAAAATGCTAAAAAATTACCAATATCCATATAAAATAATTAACATGAGAATATGAATAAAACAAATTCTAAGTTTTAGATGAAAAATTTAGTTATTAAAATACAAAGACCTATACATAGAATAATCTCCAGAAGAAACAAAGAGAAAAATAAATAAAACAAATGTTTCTGAGAGATTAACTCAGAATATAGCACCTGGAGGAAAGGAGAAAAATATTTAAAAAATAAGAAAAAGAATGAATATTACAAAATACAGAGGATATAGATCACTAACCTCCAATAAAATAACTAATAGGTACTCCAGAACTAGAAAGTGGTCCAGACCTAGACTGATAGTGCCCCCAGATGGTTAGCAAAGGAAAGGTCAAATCTTTCTGGAGAAACTCATCTCATTGAACTACTACAAATAAAGTTTCAAAAGTAATAAGCTCACAGTTGAAATCTGGGAAACAAATGTAGAAATAAAAACTCATGAGCAAAAAAGAATAGTAACAATTAAGCAACTAAATAAAATTCCATGTCTTCAGGTAAAAAGTGACCAGTAAACACTATAAGCATGTTTAATATGTTTAAATATATAAAATCATTAGGAAGGTGGGGGGGTAAGGCAAGGGAGAATAAAGGTGGGAAAATGGAGACAACTGTAATTGAACAACAATAAAAATTTTTAAAAAGTCATTAGAAATGTAAACACATATCAGGAGACAAGAAAATCAAGTTATTTGGCAAAGCAAAAGTAGGACTTCTATTAAGAAAAATATATAATTATTTAAATTAAAAATTATTGATCATGTTTAACAGTAATTTAGGTATACATATATGAGAAGAAAATTTGTAAATGAAAGATAAAGGTGAAAAAATTACCCAGAGTATGACACACAGAAACAGTAGTAAAAAATGTTAAAGAATAATAAAGAGACACTAAGGATAAAGTGAGAAAATATATACACACATATTTAAGAAAAAAGATGATATATAGCATATAATGATAAACATTTTACCAGGAAGTTACAAAAATCTCAAAGCTACAAAGAACTCACAATGTAGATTTGAGAATGGATTGAAGAAGGAAAAGATTGCAATGTGGAATTTGATAGGAAAGATAGGGAAAGAAGATTGTCCATTTTAGTAGTCTTAGTGAGCTGATGTCTAATCACTATGCTGTACACTTGAAACTAATACAATATTTTATGTCAACTTTAATTAAAAATTAAAGTAACTGAATAAATAAATCTCATGTTTTTATTTTTTATTTTATTTTTATTGTTGACACTACTATAGATGTCTCTCATTTTCCCACAGTTTGCTCACCTCAGTACAGTTCCCACCACAGCCTGGCCTTTACCCTGTGTCCATGGGCTATGCATATATGTTCTTTGGCTAATCTTTTCCAGTCCCCCCAAACACATCCCCTCTGAGACCTGTCATTCTGATTCACGTATCCATGCCTCTGATCCTATTTGTTCATCAGTTTATTTTACTCATTAGATTCCACATATGAGTGAGATCATATGGTATTTGTCTTTCACTGACTGGCTTATTTTGCTTACATAATAATCTCCAGGTCCATCCATGCTGTCACTAAGGTAAGAGTTTCTTCTTTTTTACAACTTTATAGTATTCCGTTGTGTAAAGGTCCCATAGTTTTTTACCCACTCATTTACTGATGGGTTGGGCTGTTTCCATATCTTGGCTATTATAAACAACACCATGAATAATAGAGGTGCTTATATTCTTTCTGATTGGTGTTTTGGGATTCTCGGGATGTATTACCAGAAGTGGAATCTTTGGGTCAAAATGTTACTAAAAAACAGTTAGCTGGAGTGCCAGGAGAGTCTCTGCCTATTGGCAAGATGGCAGGAGGGGGAGATTTTTACACTAAGCAAGGTAAAAGCTAGAAAGATGAATGGATAGGGCCATGGTACCTGAAAAAATAGAAAGATGAATGAATAAGGCCTTGAGAGTGCCAAAGACTAGAAAGATATTTGGATTAAGAAAAAGCCCTCTCCTCCCTATCCCTATAAGAATTCCAGGCTGGAGCCTGAAAATGGAGATGGTCTTTGAGCTGGGAGTCCACCATTCTGTCATGTTTTGCTGCACCTCCCATATGAGTCTGGCTTCTTGTGGTGACAGGCAGCTAACTTCAGTTTTCATTTATAGCAAAAAGACATTTCTATTTTTAATTGTTTGAGGAAACTCCATATTTTTTTTCAGTGGCTATACAAGTCTACATTCTAAGGTTACCTTTTCTCCATATCCTCACCAGCAATTGTTTGTTGATTTATTGATGGAAGCCATTCTGGCAGGTGTGAGGTGACATCTCATTATTGTTTTAATTTGCATCTCTCTGATGATTAGTGATGTTGAGAATTTTTTTCATATATCTATTGGCCATTTGTGAATCCTCTTTGCACAAGTATGTATTTAGGTCTTTTGCCCAGCTCTTTTTTTTTCTTTTTTTATCCCATACTCCTTATTAGGTTTATTCCACATTACATGTACAATAATTTAGAATAATAATGATTATAATACATGCACATACACTACCAATGATGATTACCAAAAAAGTAAACTTTATTATTTTTTTTTGCAAATGCTGTCCCCATTCTCTTCCAAAATATTTTTAATGGGAGTTCTGTACTGATACTGTCAAATCTCAGAGCCATTACATATTCAGTCTCTCCCTTTTAACCTTTATTTAGTATTCATCCTATAAATAACTATTTACTGCTTGACACTAAACCTTATATAAATATCCTTCCCATTGTTTGGTGTTTGAAGCCATTCTTACTAAGTTCCTTAGGAAGGGCTCCTGAAAACAACAGCCCCTTAGTTGTGACATGTAAACAGTTCCCTTTATATTTGAAGGTGAAGTATTTAATACTGAAAGGAGGCAAAGACTTCACATGAATAAGAGGGGTTCTTGAAGAAGAAAAAAATACCCTAAAGCAGTTATTTTCAAACTTTTTCATCTCATACCACAAAAAAAACTAATTACTAAAATTCTGTGGTACACCAAAAAATGTATTTTTTTACTAATCTGAAAAAAAATAAGTATAATTTTGACTCATTCACACCAGACTGCTATTGTTGTGTTGGCTGTTGTCATTTTTTTATTTGACCATCTAAAGGAAAAGAGGTCAGTGCCCTTGATTAAATAGTCAGGTGTTGCATGTTTTGAAAATTTTTGTGGCACACCAGTTGAAAAACTGACATTAAATTTTTTTTAAATATTTGATTATGTATTAAAAGATGATACTATGTATGATTATTGTCCCAGAAGAACCAACATTAATACATATTCTAATAAAAGTGCTAAATGCTAAAAAAAAAGAAAAAATTCCTTTGGTCATCTTGAAAAATATGAACACATGACTTATAAGAGAAAAAATATTATGCTGTCATCAGACTTATAAAGAAAATATGCCTATTTCTTAACTGGGTTATTTGTGTTCCTGGTGCTGAGTTGTATAAATTCTTTGTATATTTTGGAAATTTACCCTTTATCAGATGTATCATTGGCAAATATGTTCTCCCATATGGTGAGTTCCCTTTTCATATTATTGGTGGCTTCTTTTACTATGCAGAAGCTTTGAAATTTGATGAAGTCCCATTTGTTTATTTTTTCCTTTCTTTCCCTTTCCTAAGGAGATGAATCTGTAAAATATTGCTTCATGAGAGTTCTGAGATTTTACTGCCTATGTTTTCCTCTAGGATTTTTATGGTGTTATGACTTACATTTAAGTCTTTTATCCATTTCAAGTTTATTCTTATGTATGGTGGTCTATTTTTATTTTCTTTTTTGGATACACCAGTTCAATTTTCCAAATGTCATTTAGTGAAGAGACTGTCTTTACTCCATTGTATGCTCTAGCTTCCTTTATCAAATATTAATTGACAATAAAGTTATGGGTTGATTTCTGGTTTTTCTGTTTTGTTCCATTGATACATGTTTCTTCTTATGCCAATACCTGGCTATTTCAATTACAATGGCTTTGTAGTTTTGTTCAATATTCACTATTGTGATCCCTCCAACTTTGTTCTTCTTCCTTAAGATTGCTGAGGCTATTTGCATTTTTAGGGTCTGCATAATATTTTGGTGGTATTTGTTATAAATCTGTGAAATATGACATTGGTGCTTTAATAGGAATATCATTGAATCTATAGATTTCTTTCGGTAGTATGGACATTTTAATGATGTTAATTCTTTCAGTCCCTGAATACAATATATCTTTCTTCTTGTTTGTATCTTCCTCTATTTCTTTCTTCAATGTCCTATAATTTTCCAAGTACAGGTTTTTTACTTCCTTGGTTAAGTTTATTCCTAGATACCTTATTTTTTGGTTACAATGGTAAATTGGATTATTTTCTTAGCTTATCTTTCTGAGAGTTCATTATTGATGTATAAAGGTGCTACCAATTTCTAGATATTAATTTTGTATACTGCTACTTTGTTGAATTCATTTATTAAGTTTAGAAATTTTTTGCATGGATAATTTAATGTTTTCTATGCACAATATCATGTCATTCATGAATAATGAAAATTTTACTTCCTTTTTTTCTAAATCTTTGCCATTCACTTCTTCTTGTCTGATTGTAGTGGCTAGACTTTCAGTAGTATGTTGAATAAGAATGATGAAAGCAGACATCTTGTCTTGTTCCTTATCTTAAGGAAAACACTTTTAGTTTTTCCCTATTGAGTATGATGTTGACTGTAGGTTTTTCATATGTGGCCTTTATTATGTTGAGGTATGATCCCTCTATTTTTGCTTTGCTGACAATTTTTATCATAAATGGGTGCTAGATTTTAGCAAATGCTTTTTTGGCATCTATTAATATCATCATATAGTTTTTATCCCTCATTTGTATATGTATTGCATCACATCTATTGATTACGATTATTGTACCAACCTTGCATACCTGGAATAAATCCCATTTGATCATAATGTATGATCTATTTAATGTGTTGCTGGATCTGGTTTTATAATATTTTGTGGAGGATTTTAGCATTTATGTTCATCAGACATATTGGTCTACAGTTTTCTTTCTTTGTAGTGTCTTTATCTGGTTTTGAAATTAGGAAAATGCTGGCCTCATCAAAAGAGCTTGGAAGTCTTTCCTCCTCTTGAATTTTTTGAAATAGTTTGAAGAGAGTATGTGTTAGTCTTTTTTTAATGTTTAGTAAAATTTACCTGTGAAGCCATCTGGTCCAGGTTTAGTTTGTTTGGATATTTTTTTTGATTGTTGCTTCAATGTCATTAGTTGTTATCAGTCTATGTTTACTTATTCTTCCTGACTGAGTTTAGAAGATTATACATTTCTAGGAATTTGTCTATTTTGCCCAAGTTGTCCAATATGTTGGCCTCTACCTGTTTGTAGTATTTTCTTACATTTTCTGTATTTCCATAATGTCAGTTTTTATGTTGCGTCTTTCATTTCTGATTTTATTTACTTGAGTCTTCTTTTTTTTTTTTCTTAAAGACTATGGTGAAAAGTTCATCAATATTGTTTATCTTCTTGAAGAAGCAGCTCTTGGTTTCATTGTTCTTTTGTATTGTTTATTTAGCTTCCCTGTAATTTATTACACTTTGATCTTTATTGTTTCCTTATTTCTACTTAATCTGAGCTTTTTTATCATTATTCTTCTTTTAGTTTTTTTACATGTAGGGTTAAATTGTTTATTTGAGGTTTTTCTTGCTTCTTCACATAGGCCTGTAAAATTATGAAATTATCTCTCACAATTGCTTTTGCTGTGTCCCAAGTTTTTGAGTGGTTGTGCATTCATTTCCATTTGTTTCCACATAATTTTTTTATTTCTTCCTTGATCTAATTGGTAACCCACCCATTGTTTAATAATATGCTATTTAACCTCCATGTGCTTGAGTATTTGGGGTGTTTTAAATTGAAGTTGATTTCTAGTTTTTGCCATGGTAACCCAAGTATATGCTTGAAATGATTTCAATCTTCTTGAATTTGTTAAGACTATTTTTATGTACTACCATGTGGTGATCTTTGAGAATATTCCATGTACACTTGAGAAGAACGTATATTCTGCTACCTTGGGATGAAATCAGCTATAAATATCAATTAAATCTATCTGAACTAGTTTCTTGTTTAAGGTACTCTTTCTTTGTGTGTATGTGTCTGTGTGTGTTTTGATCTAGAAGGTCTATTGATGTCAGTGGATGTTAATGTTTCCTGTGGTGGTTATATTGCTGTTGAATTCTCCTTTGAAGCTCATAAAGATTATTTTTTACATATTTAGGAGCTTCTATATTTGGAGCATATATGTTTATAAGGGTTATATGTTCTTGTTGGATTGATCCTTTTAGTATTATGTAATGAAATTCTTTGTCTCTTTTTATGGACTTTGTTTTGAAATCTATTTTCTCAGATATAAGTATTAAAGTATTGCTACTACAGCTCTTTTATTTCTATTTGCATAGAATTTTTTTCATCCTTTCACTTTCAGCCTGTGTGAATCTTTTGTTCTGAGGTGGGTTGCTTGTAGACAACATATGTACATAGGTCATTTTTTAAATCAATTCAGCTACCCTATGTGTTTTGATTAGAGTATTTAATCTATAAAAATTTAAGATTATTATTGAAAGGTACTTGTTTATTGCTATTTTTACTTATGTTTCTTTCTCTATATATTTCTCCTTAAAGTAGTCCCTTTAACATTTCTTGCAAAGCTGGTTTAGTACTAATGAACTCATTTAGCTTTTCTTTTGTCCAAGAAGCTCTTTATTTCACCTTGAATTTTAAATCATGACCTTGCTGGACAGAGTAATCTTGGTTTCAGTTACTTATTTGTTTTTCATTACTTTGAATAATTTATGTCATTCTCTTCTGGTGCCTAAATGTTTCTGTTGAGAAATCAGCTGACAACCTTATGGAACTTCCTTGTAAGTAACTAACTGCCTCTCTCTTCCTGCCTTTAAGATTTTCTATATGTCTTTAACTTCTGCTATTTTAATTATGATATGAGTTGGTATGGATCTTTTGGGGTTCATCTTAATTGAGATTCTCCATGCTTCCTGAACTTGTATGAGTTCTTCCTTCATCACTTTAGGGAAGTTTTGTCATTATCTCTTCAAACAGATTCTCTATGCCTTGCTTACTTACTTCTCCTTCTGGTACACTGTGATGTGGATTTTTTATGTTTCATGTTGTCCCAAATTCCTTTAAACTATCCTAATGCTTCTTAATTACTTTTTTCTCTTGCCACTCTACTAGAATGATTTTTTTTTAACTTTTCTTCTAAGTCACTCATTCAATCCTATGCTTTTTCCAATCTACAGTTTATTCTTTCTAATACATTCATTTTTTAAAACAATTTTTAAAGGGTTTTATTTTTTTATTTATTTTTAGAGAGGGGAAGGGAGGGAGAAAGAGAGAGAGAGAAACATCAATGCGTGGTTGCCTCTCACATGGCCCCCACTGGGGACCCCAGGCATGTGTCCTGACTGGGAATTGAACCTGTGATGCTTTGGTTCGCAGCCCGTACTCAGTCTACTGAGCTACACCAGCCAGGACCTCTAATACATTCTTTATTTCAGGTATGTTATAATTAATTTCCAACTGCTTTTTTTTCATGGTTTCTATGTCCTTTTTCATGGTGTTGAGATCCATATAGCCATTACTTTGATCTCCTTTCTAATAAATTGTTTGCCTCTATTTTATTTAGCTCTTTTTCTGGAGAACACTCCAGTTCTTTCATTTAGGGGTTTTTTGTTTGTGTCCCCATTTTGACTATATCTTTGTGTTTTTTTCTGTGTATTAACAAATACTGCTATGACTCCCAGTATTGGTGGGATGGCCTTCTATAGTACATGTCGTGTGAGAACAAATGGTGCCTTCCCTTTAATGAGCTGGGTGCTTAAGGTCTCTTGTGTGGGTTATGTGGGTCCTCCTGATGTAATTGAGTTTCGATTGCTATCAGCCCATTTGTAGATGGGCTCAACCCTTAAGCTAGTTGAATGTGTGGCTCACCCTTACCATGTTGTGCAAACTATTGCATAGGTACTGACAAACCAAACAAAACAACTCAAAAATAATATCAACAACAACTAAAGAAGAAGAAAAAGAGGCCAAAAGCCCCCCAAAAAAGACTTACAAGAGAGAATATATAAAAAGAATTAAAGAAGAAAAAGTGAAATGGAAAAGAGAATAGAGAAGAAGAATAAATGTATACAAATAAAAATCAAATAAAAAGGATAGGAAAAGACAAAAAGAAAAAGAATAAGAAAAGAGAAAAATTGAGTAAGAAAATTAAACAGAAATAAGAGATATGAGAGGAAAAAAGAAAAACTGGAAAAATGAAAAAGGAAAGAAAATTAAATAAAGGGTTAAAAACAGAAAATCAGTCTTCGCCTCAGTGTATTTCTGTTCATGTTGTGATCACCCTTTGGATATGCTGTTTGTAAGCCTTGCTAGATTTTGCTCCAATGTTGTCTGAGGCTGGCAAGTTGTGCCAGTCCCAAGATTCCTGGTAAATTCTCTAGCACTAGCCAATGTCAGACGTTGTCCCTGTCTGGTCCTTGACAGCCTGTCTAAAGCTCATCAGGGTGGAGCCCCTGGTAGTCTGCATATGAGGCCTCTGCAACCAAAGGTTGGGTCTGCCCCAGATCTCACACTCTGAATGTCCCCACTCTGAGCTGCTCTTTTTTTCCCCCTATTGAATTTCACTTAGCAGGGTATCCAGGACCTGGCTAGGGTGATTCAGTCTCAGGGGTGGTTCTTGCAACCTGTAGGTAAATGGGGCAGGCACTTCCTCTCCTTCCTGGTGCTGCATAGACTGAATTCACTAGGAAGTTTAGATCTGTTTTTTCATAATACAGCCTCAGAGCTTATCTGACTCTTGGACATAAGCTTGCCAAGGAGACACCGCCACACACACACACACACACACACAAAACAGTTTTGCATGGCTCCTTGGCACCTGCCTACTACCTAATGAAGATGAGGGAAATAAAAAAAATCAGGCCTGCTTGGCACTCCAGTCTCTCCATGTGCAGTACAACACAGCAGGGAAGGGTCAAAACTCCCAGCTCCATACAGGCTCCAAAGGGACTATACATACAATGCCTCTGCTTAGTCCTTCTGAACAGGGCAGAGCCAAATTTATAGCCCAGTGTCCTGCTTATTTGCTTCTGAAGACAGCAGGATGAGACAGACTGAGCAGTTCAGCAGCTGTGGTGACCGGCACTGCCCATGTCCTTGAAGTAAGCAAGACTAGTCCTCTTTCTCCTAGATGTTGACCAGCTCTCTGCCCAAAGTCTTTCCAGAGAATAGAGGGTCCCTTAAAGTCACTTCTGGGTATACTGAGCAGACCCCTCTGCCACCTTGAACTGCCATGTTGCCCCTCCAGCAGTCACAGACTAGAGTAAACTTTCACAGATGTTATAACAGTGGGTATTGCCCATTCCCTGGGATGGTGTGACTCGAACAGATGGACTGAATCTCTACTGATTCTCAGTACCCAATCCTGTGTGGGCTTCCCTTCTCATCTCTGTTGTCCTGGATTGGGGATCCTGCATGGGTTTGAGACCCCCATGCTCCCAGTGGGAGGAAGTCTGCTGCCACAATATCCTTCCTGCTTTCTAGCCACCACACCTTCATGAGGGGGCTCACCCTCTCCTTTTCTCCTCCCATCTTTCTCTGAGCTCCTGTTTATAAAATTTTGGATGAGCAATACTTCAAATGTTCTTTCTTTCTTTTTTTTTTTAACTTGGTTGCCCTGTAGTTTAGCTGTAAGTCCAGTTTGGGTCTGGGAGCAAGTGGACAGAACTTCCAGCTATTCTGCAACCATCTTGGAATCCTAAATTTCATATTTTTGAATTATGAACATGTTAAGGGTATAACATTTTATAAAATGACTTAGTTATCTGGCTCCCAGTGTTCTCAGTGTGTAAATAAGAATAATATTGCAAACCACCCATGATATTATAAAGATCAAGTAAGTTAGTTTGTCCAAATCCCTTTTGCTGACCATAGGCATGCTATTAGGAATATTATTATTGGTATTATTTTTTATGTTCCCTTTGAGTACGTAAAAAGTGGCCTTAAGAAATTTTTCTGTCTGAAATTGTTCAACAAAACCTCTCTTTCTCAAACAGAATCTAGAGTGTTGTCTTGTAACCTATCAGGTTCACTCTAGATTCAGTCAGACCGGAGAAAAGTCAAGAAGCCGTAAGAATGCCTGATAAGCCTTTATTCTGGGGTGGGGCGACCCACGCATGCCATAAGCTGCCTGTGCCCCCACAGGAAAGTCCCTAACTCCCTTAACATAGTAAAGGCACAAAAAGACAACAAGGTGTCAAAATATTTTATAACACAGCAAGATTCTGCACATTCGAGCCTACTCAAGGTTATGAAAACAGTTTATTGGACCCATACTCAAGGCTATGAGAACACAGCTTATCTTAGTTCCCCTGAAATCTGAGTGAGGGAATCAGTCTATCTCTGTTTACCCTACAAGTATTATCTACAATCTTATAGATAGATTACTATTAACCTTTGCCATATTATGTTTAAAGCACAATTTATTTTTTAAAAAATCATGAAACTCAATGTTATCCATTTCTACCACCTCAGACTGTCCATGTTTTACTTCTCACTGCATATTTTTAAGTAAGCAACGAGAAGCCATGGCTTCCCATTTTAGCTTGCTGCAGCCAGTAAGGGGTAGACACTTATCAAAACTATTCATCACAGGCCAATGTAAGGGACCCCTGAAGATAAGCTTTCCTTTCAAGATGTTTCCAGTTTACCATTGCAACAGGACAATGAAACATAAATGTCCATTTTTTGTGGTGTTCTCTAACTCTTTTTTTATTTTTCTTAAATTTAAATTATTTTGTTGTTCAATTAGTTTGTATTTTCTCCCCACCCCTTCCCCCCACCCCCTCCAAACCCACCTCCCTCTTTTGCTTCCACCCTCCCCCTTAGTTTTGTCCCTGTGTCCTTTATAGTACTTCCTGAAAACCCTTCTCCCCAGTGCTCCCTCCCTCCTCCCCTCTGGCTATTATTAGATTATTTTTAATTTCAATGAATCTGGTTATATTTTGTTTACTTTTTTTTGTTGATTATGTTCCAGTTAAAGGTGATATCATATGGTATTTGTTCCTCACCACTTGGTTTGTTTCACTTAGCATAATGCTCTCCAGTTCATTTTTAAAAAGAAAAAAACATTATATTTAAATTTGTGCTTAAGGTAGAGGATTTTAAAGTTGAAGTTCCAAGCACTGCTCCCAAACTTTGAAGCCTCTTGTTCTTCTGAATGTCAAGTGAGTAGATATGGCATATTACTTTTCTTAAACTTAAGGTTTTCTACCCTTTAATATTTATGATGCTATGTAAAAGATAATCGACATTTTCAGGTCCAATTTTTGCAAATGATCTTATCTCAGCCTCTAAATTTGCAAACACAAATTATTTGGCAAATATTTATAGTAGTTATATAAAAACTCACTGTTTAAGCATACTATTTAATACACAAAATTTTAGAGGCCATGCTGGATAAACAAAGAGTAGCTGTTTGCAGCTCCTCTTTGTTCCCCCTACAAAAAAATCCTTGAGGACCTGACTGAACATGTAGTCATGCCATATCCACAAGGTTTTTACCTTAAGGAGAAAAATTCAAGATAGCATTTAGAAATAGTTGAGAGTACATATAATATGGCTTCCAATTTTCACTTATTATTATTTGCATAAAAATGTAGGTGAAATATAATTTTCCATTTTATTCCTGGGGATGGGACTCTCATCTCATCTTCCCCATTATAGATAAAACAATAAAACACCAGTAATTAACCAAGACATTTATAGGGATCAAATAAGTAGAAGGGGATACCCCCCTCCTAAGTGCTTGAATAGAGGGCTTAGAAGGGACACTTTTTTCATAATCAAATGGCCAAAATTCTATTCCCCTCTTTCAATGCACATGTTTCAAGATCAGGTTAATACAGTTACTAGGCCTTTTTTTCCCAATTCTGGTAATAAAATCAACATAAAAAGGAATTTTCCAAGCTTCATTTAATTTAATTTTGTTTCTTTATTTGTGTTTTCCAAAAACCTTCTCTAAAGCTCCATGAATAATCTTCCCAAAGTATAAGTGCCTGACTGATAGATTATTTAGAGCTAGTGTTTGTTATCCCTTTTTCTTAAGAGCTGACTGGTTTTTAGAGTAAAAACAATAGGGTGAAAAAATTTTTGATTCACTTATTTCAAATAGAAAATTAAATAAAAAGAGTTATAAAGTCAGTATTTTGAGAGTATGTGCATTTCTTACATCATACATTAATTGGAAGTCATAAATTATAACAAGGGGACATTCAATGCAAAAAAAAGTAAGGTAAAGATTATTGAGCAATTTTAAAGGTATTATGCAGCAGGTGATGATTGATTTTTCTTAGTTCTTATGTGAATTTTTAAATATAAAACTAAAATAATTCCACTGCTGGGACTATATCCTAAGAATCCTAAAACACCAATCCAAAAGAACCTTTGCACCCCCATGTTCATAGCAGCACAATTTACAATAGCTAAGTGCTGGAAGCAACCTAGATGCCCATCAGTAAATGAATGGATCAAAAAACTATGGTACATTTACACAATGGAATTCTATGCAGCAGAAAGAAAGAAGGA